>OVAX01003207.1:1393-16104 GCA_900406405.1 Lepidium africanum
AAAACTAATAAAAAATAATAAGAGTCAAATCTTATATAAAATACAAATCTTATGTTGCATGTGATCTGTGATTCCGTAAAATTTATCTGCTAATATAAAATATGTTATTAGTAAGAGAAAAATTATGAGTAGAATATTGCTAAACTTTGTATAATCGATTACATTGTTTTACAAACCTTAAATAAATAAGAATAAAAAACCTAAAGAAATTCTTGCTAATGATATGACGTAATTATTGGTGAATAAGATATAAGACTCTAACATGATATAGAACTAAACGACGTGTTTCCTTATTCAACAAACGCATCCCAAAAAATTTCTATTTAATACATGTTAATGCAGTTCCATATTCGAATAAACAACGAGNAAGACTCTAACATGATATAGAACTAAACGACGTGTTTCCTTATTCAACAAACACATCCCAAAAAATTTCTATTTAATACATGTTAATGCAGTTCCATATTCGAATAAACAACGAGAAAAAAAACATGGTGTTTTGAAGATTGAAAAGGAGAGAGAAACTTTAATTGGAATAATCTCAAATTAGTTTTTTATCTTTAACGAAAAAAACAAAAACAAAACTCAAAAAGGATTAGTAACTCTGAATATGGAGGTTATCCTCTGTCCCTTTACCCCAGCGGGTTTTTCGTCAGTTTCTGTGGCTTTGAATGTCTAGTATTTACTAAGTTGCCAAGCGAATAAGCTTATCCCGGAGATGACCCGTCATGCAATTCCCATGGTTCTTGTGGCAAATCTTGAAGTCTAGGAATGCTCATATATTTGAGAAGATAATATATAATCCACAAGCAGTGATTGATAAAGCTAGAGAAGATGCAGCAGACTGGTATTAGGCACATAAGGATACAACCGTGTGTCATAAGGTAGTGGCCAAAAAGGACCAGAGCTCTTCTCGCTGGCAAAAACCGCCACTACCATGGCTCAAATGCAACTTCAACTTTTCATGGGATCATGCTTCACATAGAAGTGGCGCTGCTTGGATATTACGGGACGATAAAGGCGTGGCACAGTTACATGGAAGAAGGGCTTTTGCCAATGTGGTGCAGCCCCTACAAGCGGTTTTATTGAGTTGTTTGTGGGCAGTTGAATGTGCACACCATACCCATCAAAAGAAGGTTATCTTTGAAGGGGATTATGAAGAAATATGTACTATTTTGAATACGCTTACGGAGCTTAACCCCCTCTTAGGTTTATGTGTTCAAATTCAAACTCATTTGGATTCTCTTCATAATTGGTATTCGCATTTGATCCCACAAGAAAGCAATACTCCCGTGACCTTATTGGCTAGGTCGGTGATAGAAGGTAACAGATACCAATCATACATAGCTACACATGGACCCGTATGGCTACAGAGAGAGTTAGATTTGGAAGCCTCGTACCCAACCTAATCTAGTTCTTCTAATGGGATGCTTGTTTTCTAATTTTTCTGCGTTTCTACTGATACGTTTTTTCCCTCCTTGTTGGGATGATCCTCTTTGTACCTCATCATATTTTGTTCATCACTTTATTTTCGAGGAAAAAAAAAAAAAACTCTGTCAGTTCAAAGTTTTAAATTTGAGAACCTCAAATAAATCTGGTTTGCTGTATAAAAATACAGAACAAAATTTAAAACAATTAGAAAACAAATCTTTAGTAATCCATGAGAAAAGTGGTAAATTGGCTGATCATATGTCAATTGCTTGGAAAACAAATATTGAGAAAACAATGAGAACTCTCACACGTCAATTATCAATTGACTAACCTTAAGTTAATCTATATAATGTGAAATTAGGGTTTGAATATGGAAGCGATTAAGAAATATATTTCCTAGTAGATAAGGATAACTATTTAAGTTTTTTTAAATAAAAGTATTTGAATTTATATGTATTTTATATTTTTTATTAAAGTTTAATTGACGAGATTTTGAAGTGAAAAAAATCTAAACATAGTTTGCTAAGATTTATTATTTGTTTATTACTTTTTATAGGTAAGTTATAGTAACGTATGTTTTTGGATGTATATTTGAGAGGTGGATCTGAGATCCTACTGAGGTCCACGGATGACAATCGACGATTAAAACCTCCAAATCACGAACTCGATTAATTAACTGAGAAGTCATCTCGTCTATTCAATATCAATTATCGGAAGACTTCTTTCTCGGTAATTCATCATAACGAAAGAAACTCGGCTGACACGTCATCAAACAAAGAAATGGAAATATTCCCATTCCGATTTGGAATATTTTCGAGACACGTCATCTGCGAAGAAATGGAAGTATTCCTATTCCGATTTAGAATATTTCCGAAAATTTTGCAAGGAGTTTTAGATAACATCAGATTCAAACAGAAATGTAAATTTTCTTGTTTTGATTTGGTTGTAACCACCTCTGTATTCTATTGATAGAGGTGGAGGACTCCACAATGAGACTATGTTTTTTCAGTTTACACACAAGCAATACATAGCAACTTGACATTTACTCTTCAACACAATTCTCTTTGCATCGTTAAAAGATCATAATCCTTACCCATCTTCCCTCTTGAAATCTCCAAATTAGGATTTGAACAATTATGTTAAATCCTACTTGAACATATATTATTTTATATTTTTTAATTAAATACATCAATTATTTTTATCAATTGTTAACATATAATTATAAATCATATCAATTATTTTTAATTGACACAAATTAATTTCTATGTATCAATTTTAAAATTGAAACCAAATTAGTATCATTTTTTAATTGATCTTAAAAATACCGATTAGTTACATCATTTGTTCAATCGATGTAAATTTATATTT
This sequence comes from Lepidium africanum, assembly GCA_900406405.1. NCBI lineage: Eukaryota > Viridiplantae > Streptophyta > Magnoliopsida > Brassicales > Brassicaceae > Lepidium > Lepidium africanum. Next base: position 4,193 of record OVAX01003207.1, read on the forward strand.
TGCGTCAATTATTTTTTAAATGATGTAAGTTAACATTAGTTTATATCAATTTTATATAACTGATGCAAAAGATGCAATAATAATGTTGTTTGCTGTAAATGATGTTAAATAACATATAATATGTCATTTGTAAATAAATAACTTTATATAGTAATATTTATTTAAATGATAATATATTATTCCTGCTATAAGCATGTTTTTTGTAGTGGTAGTTTCTTAAGTATAGAAAATATGAAATCAAGAAGTTATAAAGAATGCATGTAAAGATTAGCTCAGAAAGATCTCTGAAAACCTAAATTCTCAAACTCTTAATCTCACAAGTAATGCCACAACACTAGTATCTCCTTATATAAACTAGATAAAAGTCATACTCTAATTAGGAAACATATGAACTCCTAAAACATTTCAAGTTTTATCTAGTTGAACTACCTAACTTGCTCAGCGAATAACCTTGTTCAAGCTTATCCCACAGTACATATTAAATCGTTTACAACCTTGCCAGCTGAATCAAAACATAAAATTTATAAGTAAAGTACATTAGGAAATAACCAGATTTTAGAGAACTCATGTTTTTTTAAGCGGGCAACGTGTGTTTTTGTACGTACAATTTAATTATTTCATATATATTTTTAATTAAAATATATCAATTATTTCTATCAAAAATTACCATTTTAATGTAAATATGAATTAAACTTGTGTCAATTATTGTTTTACTTGTTTATATGTATCAGTTTTAAAACTGAAACCAAGTTAACACTATTTTTTAAATTGATGTTAAAAATACTGATTACATCATTTGTTCAACTGATGTAAGATGATATTTTACATTGATTGTTTTATAAATGATGTAACTAACATTAAATTGTATTTATTTTATTTAACTGATACAAAAGATGCAATGATAATGTCGTTTGTTCTAAATGATGTTAAATGACTCTATATATAGAGTCATTTATTTCAATGATATAATATAAGTGATGCTATACTCATGTTTTTTGTAGTGATAATATATAAAGATTTTATATTTCATTACTTAATAAATTTTTTATATTAAGTAATATAGATTAAAATAAATAAAAACTCTCTCTCGTTTGGCGATTTCCAGCGATGATAGTGTCACGGCGAGCTTGATTCTCTAGCGAGGTGGTCGTTGTAGGTCCTCTTTCTGGCGAGGTTTATGTGTTTTAGGTGGAGGTGTTATGAGTTATCCCTCCTCCGTCTTCTTTTTCGTTCACCGGAGAGATTTAGAATGTTTGATTTCTTCTATTACACGTTACTCTACTTCCTCTTTATGGTTACACTTGAGTCTCTTGTTGTTCTGCCTTATAGAGATCGATGTCAAAAGTGGTTTACCACGGAGATGGTTCATGTGTCTAGGTTCTGGTCTTTGGTCTCGTCTCTTATGGTGTCTCCGGTTTCTTGTCACTCTTGGTTTCACTCGTCCTCTTCATGGATCGTCTTTAGGTTTGATTTTTTGTCAACTGATTATCGTTTAGCTTCGAGGGTGTTGGTGATGGGTTCTGTTCTCAGATCTTATGCTCGTGATTTTGTCTATTTGGATTTGGAATTCTATATATATGCTCGAATTCAGAGAGTTTTATATTAAGTTTATTGCTTCTATTCGATGATGTGATATATCGTGATCACACTCGTGATTTACGTTTCGATGGTGTTAGCCTTCTTTGTCGTCTGCAAGTCTATTCTCCGGCGTGTGACCATGTTTTGAAATTAAAAAAGTTCTTGTTTGGTATTGGTTTGGTTTTTTGATTCCTTAGGGATTACAAATTTAAATTTTGGTTGTTAAGTCCGATTTTTTCTCACGTTAATTATTCTTCCCTTTTGGTTATTGAGGGTTTCTTTGGTTCTCATTATCCTTATATATCTTTGTTTGTTTTGGATCCCTTCATTACTGGTTGTAAACGTTCGCAATCTCTTTCATTTCAAACCTTTAATCTCCTTACGTTTCATGGCTTTTCATGGTTCTCCTTCCTTGTCTCCTATTAGGGTTCTTTTTTTTTATAACACCGAGTTGATAAAGGGTTATAACAAGACTCTCTTAGGTCGTTGTTTTAATCCTTCTGTTCAAGATGTGGGTGCTCTACTCATTCGATTTCTGAAGATTTGGAGAATGAAAAATAGGTTCGTGGTTTGGACTTGGGTTTTCAAAAATTTCAGTTAGACTTTGAGACTGAGGAGGATATCAAAGAGGTGCTGCAACTTCATCCTTTCCACTTTGACCATTGGATGGTTACTCTTGTTCGTTGGCAGCCGGTTGTAGAAGAGAATTTCCCATCGATGATTGTGTTTTGGGTTCAAATTCTAGGTTTACCAGGATAATACAGTGCACCTATTGCTTTTCAAGCTATTAGAGAGGCTTTGGGTACTGTCTTGGAGATAGACATAGACAGTTGGGTGTTCAGGGAGCAGGATATAGCTCAGGTGGCGGTATCCTATATTCGAGATATTTTTTCCTCTAGGGGTCCTATCGACTTTGGATATGATTTAGACTGTGTATCTCTGAAGGTTCTCCCTAAATGGAATAACATGTTGATGTCTCTTGTTTCTGAGGAGGAAGTTAGGTGGGCTCTCTTCTTATTGGACCCAGGGAAGGCTCTCGGTCCTGATGGAATATCGGCACTATTTTTTCAACAAGCTTGGTCTACAATAAAATCGGATTTAGTTAGTCTTATTAATGGTTTTTTATCTTCAGGTTCCTTTGATCCTTGTTTGAATGTTATTAATATTTGCTTAGTCCTGAAGGTGGGCAGGCCGTCGACGCTATCTCAATTTAGACCAGTTAGTTTTTGTGCAATGTGGGCTATAAGATTATCTGAAAGGTTTTTTATCTCCGCCTCAAACGTTTTTTCCCCTCCTTAATTTCAGAAACCCAGTCAGCTTTTGTATCTGGTCGTCTGATTTCAGATAACATAATGATCGCTCAGGAAATGTTTCATGCTTTGCGCATGAATAAGTCTATTCTTAGTAAATTTATGGTTGTTAAGACATATACGAGTAAAGCATATGATAGGGTTGAATGGGACTTCTTAGAAGCTTTGCTTCTCCGCCTTGGTTTTGATTCCCGTTGGGTAGCATGTGTTATTTTTTGTATTCGGTCGGTTAGGTATTCGGTTCTTATTAATGGAGTCCCTCATGGTAGGATCTCTCCAGAGAGAGGTCTACGACAAGGGGATCCCCTATCGACATATTTATTCGTTCTCTGCACTGAGGTATTAATTGCTAAGCTTCTTAAAGCTAAGAATCAGAAAAGCATAACTGGTTTGGCAATAGCAAGGAATAGTCCATCAGTTTCTTATCTTCTTTTTGCGGATGACAGCCTTTTCTTTTGTAAGGCTTCAAGTGCAGAAACACAAGCCATTTTAAAAGTTCTTTAGGATTACGAGCGCCTCTCTGGTCAACAAATTAATTTTAGTAAGTCTTCGGTTATGTTTGNGTGGTCAATAAATTAATTTTAGTAAGTCTTCGGTTATGTTTGGTCATAGTGTTGCTGTCTTGACAAAATATGAGGTTCAAAACACTCTTGGTATCCACTCGATAGGTGGGATGGGTTCTTATTTGGTATCCCGGAGGGTTTAGAAGGTTCTAAAACCAAAGTATTTGGTTTTATTCATGAAAGNTGACAAAATATGAGGTTCAAAACACTCTTGGTATCCACTCGATAGGTGGTATGGGTTCTTATTTTGGTATCCCGGAGGGTTTAGAAGGTTCTAAAACCAAAGTATTTGGTTTTATTCATGAAAGGATTAAAGACAAAATACTTTCTTGGTCTTCAAAGTTACTTTCTAAAGGTGGTAAGGAGGTTCTTATAAAATCGGTGTTGTTTGCTCTCCTGGCTTATGTTATGTCGTGTTTTCGGCTTCCGAAGAGATTATGTCAGAAGATTACCTCTGCTATTGCGGACTTCTGGTGGAAAAAATTTCCAACCTCCGCTGGGATTCATTGGGTTAAATGGGAAAAGCTTTGTCGGGGAAAGAACAAAGGTGGCCTGAGATTTCATCAATTGGAAGACTTTAATACGACTCTTCTTGCTAAACAATTATGGCATCTTATCAAATTTTCAGACTCTTTATTCTCTAGAGTGTTTAGAGGAAGGTATTTTTGGAACTCTTCTCCTATGATACCTCGTCACTAATCTTCACCATCATATGGTTGGCGAAGTATTATATCTGCTCGTTCTTTAGTATCACAAGGATTAATTATGCGTGTTGGGAATGGTACTTCTATTTCGGTTTAGAGGGACCCTTGGATTCTAGATCTAATTCCCCGTCCTGCTTTTGATTTTTACCCAAACCTCTCTGTTGATCAATTGATTGATCCTGCATCCAGGAAATGGCGGATTCTGCTAGTCAGACAGTTCTTATCTCCTTCGGATGCCAAATTAGTTTTGGGTATTCCCCTTTCTTGGTTTGCTCGTTCAGATAGGATAGGTTGGCATTTTACTAAGTTTGGTCGGTATACAGTTAAATCTGGCTATTGGACGATTCAGAATGTTACAAGGCGGAGTTTGGTCTTGTTCGGACCTAATATAAATTCTTTGCTTAGTCATGTATGGAAATTCCCTAGTCCCCCAAAGATCAGATACTTTATGTGGCAAGTGCTCTCGAGGCATGCCTCGGTTGGTTCTATTTTGGCTCGGCGAGGTTTTGATTGCGATGGGTCTTGTTCTCGGTGTGGGGAATCAGCTGAGACCATTAACCATGGTCTTTTCCATTGCCCTCCGGCAGTGCCATCTTGGGCTTGTTCTTCTATACCTTCAGGTTTTAGGGACTTCCCTGGTCCGAAAATTTTGTCCAATATGGATTTCCTGTTTTGGCGGATTCCTCCAGATATTGACTCTTCATCTTTTCCTTGGGTCTTGTGGTTCATCTGGAAGGCGTGAAATGATAAGATTTTTGCAAATATCGACAGTGATTCGAGGGATTCAGTGCGTTATACTGAGGAGGAAGCTGCTGTGTGGCTCTCCATGCAAACCAATAACTCTAATGGAGTCCTCTCAGCTCATAACGGTTCATCTCAACTTGGGATTCAGGAGATCCTCCAAAGGCCGCTAGTTCGTCATCCTGGTTTCACGGGGTTTCGCTGTTTTGTGGATGCTTCTTGAAAGGATAATGAGCTCTTCTCAGGTCTTGGATGGTTTTGCTTCTCAGACAACCATAGTAATGCTAATTTTGGCGCTCGTGGGGTCTATTGTTGCCTCTCCTCTCTCCGTGCCGAGTTCGAAGCCCTTATTTGGGTTATGTCCTCATATCTTGCTTTAGGACATTATGAGGTGGCCTTCGCTGTGGATTGCTTGGATGTTTTGAAGATGGTGGATGACCCGGGCTGATGGCCAGCATTTTCATCCCTTCTTGAAGATTTCCTTTGTCTTCGTAGTTCTTTTAGGCTCTTCTCGCTCTCTTGTATTCCTCGTGTTTTAAACCACAAAGCTGATTTCCTTGCTCGTGGCATTAGGGGGCTTGCTCGGAATCAGTATTTTGTGGATCTTGTACCTCAACATTGGTATCGCCATTTATTATATTGAGTTAAGTTGGAATAAAAAAATATGTATTTTGTACATAAGCATAGTAATACAATTAAAATAATTCTAGATGAAAACGAGTTAGAGAAAAAGACGCATTTTTAAACAAAATATAAATATGCTTATATTTTTTATAAGCTTATATGAGTTCTAAACAAACATGGGTCATAAAAAATTTTTTTTATTTTCGGAAATTTATGCAAAAGGCCGAAGACCCAAGTACAGAGTAGAAAGAAAAATAAATAAATGAATTGAGCTGAGAAAACAGCTGGCCCAAGAACAAAATAAAGGTAGTGGCAAGAGCCACAAATCTGATCTGAAGGACATGTGTCGATAATGAAGGTAAACCGCCATGCAAACCACTGGTGAAGCTTGGAGGATGAATCACCGAGAAAGGATTACCGAGATATTGTCTTCTACCCTCGCCCAAAACCATTGAAGATATGTTGTTCCCTCTTCCAAGAACAACATCACCGGAGAAGCTTATGCAATCGAAAGAAGTGTGGGATACAAATTGGTGAGACCCACCTCCAAAATACTTTCGCTACCGCAACTGAGCTTCTCTAGTCTTACTCATCATGTGCTCCTCTCCTTGGAGCCGATGAAAGCGCGAAAGATTGACTTCAGGAAAGGTGAAATCCCTCCGCTTTCACAGAGGAGCAGCTTATATAATCGTTGAGAATCTGAAGAGTCCGCTGGAAGAGAGATACCTACAAAAAACAAAAACTAAAAAGTAACTTACACCGGCGAAATCAGAAGACGAGACCGGCAGATCCAGATGGAAACCGGCGAATCCCAGAATTAAACAATTTAACCCGTGAAGACACTGCTCAGAAGATCTCTATAAAAGGTGGAAGTCAGAGAAGAGAGAATCCGGCAAAAATTCACCAGAAATCGAAGGAAACTCTCTCTCTTTAAAAAAGAGATAGAAAGTTTTTTTTTTGTGTTTTCGCAGGGTCATAAACTTTTTATAAAACAATTTTTAAAAAAAGAAAAACAAAGATAAGAGAAATAGGATTATAAAATAATTATATATAAAAATCTAGTAATTGTATAGTCAAGTTTGATATTCAATAATAAAAATAGGGATCTTTGATATTTGTTTATCATATTTCATTTGAGATTAGATATTTTTTGATAATAATAATAACAATAATAATATTAATAATAATAATAATAATAATAAAGAAAAACAAATTATATAAAAAAAATGGTTCTCGATGGTGATTTTGTTTTTGTTTTCTAGGGCTTCGAATTTTTCCCGATTCGGATAAAGAAGATCATTTTTTTTCTTCTCCATCTTGATGTTCGTTTTGGCACCTCTCTTTTGAATCCCTAGAGATTTTTCGGTCATCTCTCTAATCTAGAGATTCAGTTTCACTCCCTCGTTTTAAAGAAATCTAAATATTTTGGGGTCGATGTTTTGTTTTTAGAGGCGCATATCTGTTTTAAGGGACTATTGTTTATTCTTATGAATCAAGGAAAGGTTTTCAGAATCATTTTCTTCGATTTGGTATATCGATCCCTCCAAGTTTGGCTTCTTTCTCCTAGGTGCAATAAGCCTCGACTTTCTCTGATTTCTCGAATTATGATATTTCTCCTTTCATGAGGAATATATTAATTTATGCCTGCAAATATTTGATTTGAGATCCACAAGAGGTTGGTGGATGATTATTGAGGGGCTGGGCATAATACCCGTATCTCGAAATTCGACCCGAATCCAACTGAAATATCTGAAACCGAATCAAACTAAAACTTGCAAAATATCCGAACGGGTTTTGGATCATAAGAATATGGGTACCCGAACCCGATCGGGTAAAACCCGAAACCTAAACGGGTATCCGAAATATCCAACATATATAATATATATTTAGAAATAATTATTTATATATATACATTTAATTACACAAGTATTCAAAATTTTAACTACAAATCTATATATATTATTTATTTTAGAATCGAGATAACAAAAAAAACTCATATATTAATTTTTTAATTTTAAAATATGGTTTTTTAAAACTTTTTTTAAGCTTTTTTTTTTGAATATGTTTCTATAAAATATTAACTAAAAAATTGCGGATACCCGAATCCGAACCGAATCCGACCCGAAATAGAGTATTTTATAAGAACCGAACCCGACAGGAACCCAAAATTAAATACCAGAATACGATTCGAACCCGCAAAAATACCCGAACAGGTCTTATAGGTAAATCCAAAATACCCAAAACCCAAAAAAATTGACCCGATAAGGTACAGGTACCCGAATGCCCATGGGTTTTATTCCAAAAAAGGAGTTCCAATTTTATAAATCATAGTTATCTGCTCCTAGGTATGGAGAATCTTTCTCATCAGTTTCTTTATTTGTTGATAGATGGTATAATCTTCGTTCATTCGATGATTTGGGTTACGTACATCAAAATAATTCCTTGGTGTCATTGTCTATCACCATTCAATTTCAATTAGACAAGATTCTGAACTTTTTCTCTGAATGATAAATTATTGTGTATACCCATTATTTTCTACTATCCCATTAGAGGTGTCAGTTTGCGGACTATGTGTTATTTAAGAAAAAAATAATACAAATTTTTTAAAACCTTGGTTCTCATAATTATTACATAGTTTTTGATTATTATTGTTCTCAAAAATTTATTTTAAAACCAATCAAAATATTTTTTAAAACATTTTCCGAAAAAATAGAAACCAAGATTTTTTTGAAGTCGGATTAGGAAATCAAAATTATATATATTGTTAAACATGATACCAATAACATGTGACATTTAGCCAAGTGACAGGTGATAAATCTATTAAAGGCAGACACACTTACACATTGAGAGATCGAGTTCCACTACATATGTAGAAATTTGGGTAATAGGTCAGCCAGTTGTGGCCATGTATTGACAAAAAAAACATGATACAAATATTATTTGAAATTTGTCAATTGTTTTTTTTTGTAATCTAATATAGTAATTTTATGGAAAATTATATTCTATAAAAGTTTCTAAAATTTTTACCATTTTATTTACTTTTAACAGATTTAACTGTTATTTTCTTAATTAAAAAGCCAAGTTTATCATATATTATTAATGTTAATATGTATTAGACTATTAATACAAGTGTATTTTTTTCTATGAATTTTTGTATGTTTTTATTTTAGTTAATAAGTTTAATATCATTATTATAAATATTTTTTAAACAAATGAATTCAAAATTAAAAATATTAAAAATGAAGTCCGTTTATCCAACACATTTAGCGGGACGAACCTGAACATTTTTTATGGACCGCGGTCCTAGCGGACCAGTCTGCTACGGTCACACAAAAAAAAATAGTATGCAATGGACAATCCATATAGACGCATACCGGTTTGTTTGACATCTCTGGATGCCAAGAAAGAATCCCACTGTAATTATAAAGATTGATAGGTGTTGGATTATGTTGGTTTTGAATTTTTTGGAAATTCATTGGTATAGTCCAAAACTGGGATTGTTCAATACTTATGCATTACTCTATCTCATATGGCTGCTTAGCGCTTATGCTTTAAGTCTGATTTTCACAAATCTTCGTGATATCTTTTGCAAGGATATGGTTTCTTTTCTGTTCCATATGACTTTTTCTAGAAAGTTTGTCTGCCTCAGTGATTGATATCGATGATCATATTTTGTTTCCTAAAATGAGTGCTTATCTTAAATCTCTGATTGAGATAATGTTTCGGCTGTATCACTCAATTATTTTCATTTCAGTAGTCTTTCCATAAATTACAAATCAATCGAGTCTAGTGATTCAATTTTGATTTTTGATTAGATTCTGAATTTATATTTCTTTCTATCATTAGTATATAAATGTCCTTTAACTGAACTTTCGGATATCAACTCACATTTTATTCTTCTATTAACACAAATATCTTTGTATTCCTCTATTTTCTTTGCCAAGATGCAATCATCAATGGTCAATGCTTCTGCTTGTGCTTGTGCCCCTGTTATCAGTTGACTGAAAATCCCAAAGTTTGATAATTGGGAGATCATCAAAGCTTTTGAGAAGACATTAATTGGCCGGTGTCTAAACCCTGCGAAAGAAGAATCAAGCTTGTTGCTCGTTCTCCTACCTAAGTGTGTGTTTCGATCTGGGTAGATGTCACTTTCAATTTGCTTTCGAAGATGAATCAAATTTGGAGGAGGTGTTAAAGTTGGAACCCTTTTACTTCGATTACTGGATGCTCTCATTCGTCAAATAGGAACCAGTTATGGATGTGAATTATCCTCGCAGATAAGAATCTGGGTGAAGATTGATGATATCCCCGTTTAGTTTTGGGCGACTGAAACCTTTATTGCCTTAGGCGCTACACTTGGTGAAGTCTTGGAGTTAGACCTCGACGAAGGAATGGTGAAGGTGGTTATACATGGTCTGCAGCCTCTCAAATTTGAGACAATTTCTGAATTCTGGGAGGGAGCTGAACAAAAGGTTTCGTTTGAATACAAAAAAACTCTTTGGTTTTTGCAAGATTTGCAACAGTCTTTGTCACAAAACTAAGATGTAGTCTTAAGGGTTATAGAGGGGATCCTGTAGCAAGTAGCTCACGTGACTATAGAGGAAACAATCTTGGTCCTAAAAGCTACAAATTATTTGCTAAACAGTAATAGCTGGGCCTTATTATGGACACTCGAGAAGGGAAATAGACTTTTACAAGTAGCCAACTCGGAGGAAATCTAAATAAAACAGAGAAGAGTCTTCTTCTAGGCACAACTCGGGTATAAATCCAAATTTTACTGAATCTCTAGGTTAGTATTTGCTAAACGAACAATCGCATCTTCCAAACTTATGGTAATGTATCATCTATCTGATTTGGTAGGTACGTTTGTAGAAAGCTATCGGTCTTATCCCTCAGGTCATGGGAATGTTACCATAAGGACTCATAGACCTCTGTTTGGTGCTCCTGAATCAGACCACCATTGGATGTGAATGCTGTGAATGAGGAGGTCGTTGATCATGTACAAGAGAACTCTTTAGTGAACATGACTCATAATGAGTTTGACAATGTGCTTGGAGAGGACTTCATAGAGGCTGATGAAGCCCAAAAAGCAGAAGAGGAGGTTAAGCAAAAGGAAATGGAAGAGGCTGAGGAGGCAAAAGCAAAATAGCTTAAGAAAAGTGTGGCAGCTGGCATGCCCCCTCGCAAGGGAAGTAAGATCCCAGTTCTTGCGGGAATAAATTCTCGTAAGCGGAACATGATAGCAATGCCGTCTCCATAAAAGAAGATTGGAGGTGGGCCCTCAGGATCTACAAGTGGGCTAGCTTTCAAAATACAAGAGGCTTAATCAGTTTTTGACATTTTAATAATATTATTATTATATTGTGAAACTTTTAAGTTGGAATTGTCAANTAAAAGAAGATTGGAGGTGGGCCCTCAGGATCTACAAGTGGGGTAGCTTTCAAAATACAAGAGGCTTAATCAGTTTTTGACATTTTAATAATATTATTATTATTATATTGTGAAACTTTTAAGTTGGAATTGTCAAGGAATTTCAAGTTACTTAACTTTGAAATTTCTAAGAATGATTATGAGGTAAAGTTAAATTACAAAAATAAAAGAATGATAGATATTGAGGCTAAGTTACCATCTCAAAATGTTTATATGAAATTTATTTACAGTGATCCGGTATACCATAAGCGAGAAGAAGTGTGGGAGAGACTTACCAGATTTGGTTTATGTAGTAATGCTCATTGGTTTCTAATTGGGGATTTTAACGAATTAGGAGGAAATCATTAAAAATGGTGGACTATTGCGAAATAGTAGTTCTTTTGTTCCTTTCAATAACATGCCGAATAAATTTGGTCTCATAGAATTCCGTTGTGTGGGAAAATTCTTGCTTTTGGCGAGGTGTATGTCATAATTTCGTGGTTCGTTGCAAATTAGACAAAACTTATGTGAAGGTCAATTGGCACACAATTTTTTCACACTCGACGGTGAGTTATTTAGATATGATTGGTTCAGATCATAAACCAATTTTGGCAGAGATGAATCATAGGATTATTAAAAGGTTTAAGTAATTGATTTTGATAAATGATGGATTGGTAAGCAAGGGCTAGTAGATGCCGTTTCTAGAGGTTGGAAAAGGAGAACTCGGGTTGGCCTACCTAGATTAGTTGATAAAATTAAAAGATGCAGGGGTGAGATTTTAGGATGGAGAAAATATTGTGTTCCCTCAGGAAAAGAAAAAATAAAGGAACTACAAAACTTGTTAGAGCAATATAAGAGTGATGATAATAAAACACAAGAAGAGATTTTCGAGGTATACCAGGCTTAAGAGAAGAGAAAATTTCCTGCAAACAAAAAAGCTGAAATAAGTCCTTGAAGGATTGATACAATAACACAAAAAAATT
>OVAX01003208.1:0-21616 GCA_900406405.1 Lepidium africanum
CATCACCAATTTTTCTTATTTTACCCTTATTCACCAAAGGTCTGGCAGAAATAATACTCCGTCAGCCATAAGATGAATTAGCAGTTAAAACCGCAGAGGTTGGACAACGAGAATCATATTGGTTTAAACAAAAAACAATATAATCTTAGTATATTATTATATAATAAAAATCTTTTATTCCTTTTTTAGATAGTTAAAAATAAATTTGTAAAATAAGGAAACTTACACACTTTAGATGTTATCTTCTTGAACAGTTATCTTTTGAAGAGAATTTGAAGAGTTTTTCAGAGTAAAGTACCAAATGAATGAAATAAACTTCTGTCATCCATGGTTAGGTTTTTTATATATTTTTTTGGAGTTTCTTGGACTAATACACAAATTATATATTATTGTCCAACTATGTTCGATTACTCTATTCCCTACTAAAGGCCCAAACCATATCTGATTATTTTTTTGGCCAATAACCCAATATATGTTGCATTAGCTTTTGTTAGAAATTGGTTTCATATTCTTTCTACTTTAATCCAAACTATTTATAGTGTTTTATATTCAACCTTCAACTCAGTTTTTAACTGACCACTTTTTATATTTATATGTATATATGTATATATTGAACAATCAAATAGAATTTAGATATATAAAGTTAGATATCTAATATATCTATATATATATATATTTATATATATATTTATATATCTATATATATATATTTATATATCTATATATATATATTTATATATCTATATATTTGATAGAAAAATAAAAATTTATAAGTAACTAGACACGTTTAGAAACTAACTGGTTATATATTAATTATAATATTCTTTATTAACATTTTTTACCATAGAGAAATAATATTTTATGATTTTTTTTTCACCAACAAAATAATTTTATTACATAACATTAGTTGTGATTACAATAGTTCTTAAGATAGAGGAAGTTCTTGATTGATATAAAAACAAGTTACCCAAGGAAAATTAATCAAATGCGAGGTTTTAATTGATGATAACCTCACAATTGTCAGGACCAAAGATACAACATTAAAACGCGAATTTCCTTTGTACTCGAAGATAAGTACGTGTCCTTCAGTAATGGAATGAGTTCTCATGAACTCGCTCCAACCATTTCCAAACAGTAGCTCATCACCAATCCTGTTGAGTTCAACAGAAATTCTCGAACGATATCATGTTTGAAGAGTTATCTGGTCGTTTAGCTGTGGCCCGAACCCCACAAAAACTTCCGGGATTTGCTTTGAAAATACATACAACAAGCATTATGAGTTATTTAAAACATTTTAGAGTATAACTCATTAAGAATCACTACATTCTAACAAAGTAAAAAAAAAAAAAAAATTACTTACCAGCATTTCGTCCTCACCGTTTGGGACATTAATCCATACAAAGAATTTGTTCACCCCACCTATAGGTATGCGTCATAGAGGTTGAACTCTGTTGTTCTTTGCAGAATTCCTCATTTTTTCATGTTCAAGTGTGTAAGTGAGATTTGGAGAAGAAATGAACAGTAAAGTTAGTGTAATACAGAATAAATTATTCCTTCTCCTTTTAGTTGAAAGACTTAAACCAAATTGTTTTGCAGCCTTTACAGTTTCAATTTTTTTTGCTTCAATTTCCAAAGTTTTTTTTTGATTTTTCGCATTTATTATTTTTGAAACAAACAATGAAATTAATTTATTCATTTATAATCGGATTCAGCTCAATACTCTTAATGTCGATTGAGCTTGAATGTCTCGAGCCCATCACAATTTCCAATTATTTCCTTATGAAACATATTTAACCAGGATTCTAATTAGTTATATACAATTCAAATAAGAATCTACTATATAGTTTAAATACCAAACAATAACAAAAATTAAAAGTAGTTTTAAAATTCCAATGTAGTAGGACAAGTTATATTTTCATTCTATTGCAAATTATTATTAATCACATACAATTCAATTACTGTCATATTATCGTGTTAGTCAATTTATATCTCCCGCGTAAACCATTTAATTTTATCAGGCTTGAAGGTCTCGAGCCCATCATAATTATCATTTATTTGCTTATGAAATATATTTAACCAGAATTCCAATGAGTTCTATACATTTCAAATAATATTGTACTATATAGTTTAAATACCAAACAATAAAAAATATTTAAGTTATTTTTTGAAATACCAAAGCAACATTATAAGTTACATATACATTGTATCACAAATTATTATTAAACACAAACAATTTAATTACTTACATATTATCGTATTAGTAAATTTTGGCAATGTATACAAACATCTTTTACCATATAAAAAAGCAATAGAAAAAAAAAATTATCCCGCGGTGTACCGCGGGTTGAATCCTAATTTTGTTATTAAAATAAAATACTTTCTTTCTAAAAATTTGGCTGAGCTTATCTCTTGGATCCCAAAAAAAGTAAGATGAACAGTTTGTATTATGAGATGTCGGACTCATGAACTCTGGTCGTTCTCGTCGCCTCGTCGGGCAAGAACATGTAGATCAGTAGATAATGGTGTGAGTCGCCACAAGCTTAAGAACTAGTGAGACATTCAGAAAAGTAATAGATAGTCTCTCGTTTCTATGAGAGTGCTGTTGGTACAACAACTTTCAGAGCCAACAATACACCAGGAATGCAGTCTCGCCTTTCCTAGTAATCGAAATGGAATAAGGAGAAGGTGAAAGCAGCTTAAGGTATATGACCTTTGAACTATCATACCTTCGTTCATGGTCTGAGGCACAGTTCTAGGCTTCAGGGTGTTCCAACTTCTAAGTATGGCTTGTTGAGAAGCTTTGCGTGTGTATATTTTCTACATGCCACATGAAAATATCTAGTTCTTTCAAAGGTGAAGGTCGGACTGTATTTTACTACAGTTAGTTGATATCTATGCATATCTTTTGAAGCCCATCTACGCCAATAAAACATATCAATGGTCGTAGATATGACTAATGATCATAGCAAAAACATGTAGTTTGTTCATTAATCTCAATGAGATGCGTTTGAAAGTCTTTGCCACATTTTTAGTAGAGAGCAATGATTTCAATAACAAAGAGGTATCTTGAGAAGCCTTCTAGAAAATTTTCCGGTTTATTTAATATTTAACTTCTGTTAAATATATATAAGTTTAGTGTTTATCTTACTAGGAAAACAGTAATAAGTCACAATGCAAAGTAAAGCAAACTTTATTGATGTATTAAAACATCATTATTGGTATAAAGAGGAAAAAAGGTCATAAGGCTTTAGTATATTTAAACCGGTAAGGTTTAGTAAGGTTTAGTAAATTTAGGTGAATAGAAAAGCTGGAGGAAATTATCATGGGCAAGTAAAGCCTCGGGGGATCCTACGGCCACAAGCCTTACAAAGGATAACGATGTAATTGCGGGAAAGAGTGGACTGTCGTGCTCTCAATATATTGCATAGACAAGAAGCTGCTTGACGATCAGATAGATTGCTAATGAGGGAGCAACACGGTCGGGCCCTACTAAAGTCTAGGAAATTGCCTGAAATCCTCAGAACATTTGAACATTTCCTTATTTGGGCAGCATTCCTCGGACATGCGTTGCTTGGATATGGTCGTGGTGGAGGTGGTGGAGTCACGGTTCCTGGTGGTGGTGGTGGTGGAATCACGGTTCTAGGTGGTGGAGCCAATACTCCAGGTGGTGATGGAGACCCTTTTCCGGGTGGTGGAGCTCGGGTATCGGGAGGTGGAGCTCTGGTATCGGGTGGTGGAGCTTTGGTATTGGTTGGTGGAGCTCCGATAGCGGTCGGTGGAGCTACATTATCGGGTGGTGGAGCTGTTGTATTGGGCGGTGGAGCTTTAGTATCGGTCGATGGAGCTACTATATAAGGTGGTGGAGCTCCGGTATCGGTGGGTGGAGCTACGATATTGGGTGGTGGAGCTCTTGTATCGGGTGGAGGAACTCTGGTATACGTAGGTGGAACACCGGTATCAGAAGCTGGAACTCCGATATCGATCGGTGGAACGCCGATATCGATCAGTGGAACTCCGATATCAGGTAGTGGAACTCCGATATCGATCGGTGGAACTTTGATATCGGTCGGTGGAACTCCGATATCCGATAGTGGAACTCCGATATCGATTGGTGGAACGCCGATATCGATCGGTGGAACTCCAATATCAGGTAGTGGAACTCCAATATTGATTGGTGGAACTCTGATATCCGGTAATGGAACACCGATATCGATCGGTGGAACGCCGATATCGATCAGTGGAACTCCGATATCGATCGGTGGAACTCCGATATCGATCGGTGGAACTCTGATATCCGGTAATGGAACGCCGATATCGATCGGTGGAACACCAATATCGATCGGTGGAACTCCAATATTAGGTAGTGGAACTCCGATATCGATCGGTGGAACTTTTATATCCGGTAGTGGAATACCGATATTGATCGGTGGAACGCCGATATCGATTGGTGGAACTCCGATATCGACTGGTTGAACTCCAATATCCGGTAGTGGAACTCCAATATCGATTGGTGGAATGCCAATATCGATTGGTGGAATGCCGATATCGATTGGTGGAATTCTGATATCAGGTAGTGGAACTCCGATATTAGGTAGTGGAATTCCAATATTAATCGGTGGAACTCCGATATCCGGCTGTGGAACTCCGATATCCGGTAGTGGAACACCAATATCAATTGGTGGAACACTGATATCGATTGGTGGAACTCCAATATCAGGTAGTGGAACTCCGATATCGATCGGTGGAACTCCGATATCGATCGGTGGAACTCCGATATCAGGTAGTGGAACTCTGATATCAATCGGTGGAATTCCGATATCCGGTAGTGGAACTGCGATATCGATCGGTGGAACGCCGATATCGGACGGTGGAGTTCCTTTATCGGCTGGTGAAACTCTGGTGTATGGAGGTGGAGTCTCGATACCGGGTGGTGGAGTTAGGAATTCGGGTGGTGAAGTGTCAATTTCGGGTGATGGTGATATTGTTTCGGGTGGTGGTGTCATGGTTCGAGGTGGTGGAGTCCCAGTTTCGGGAGGTGGTGTCTCAGTTTCGGGTGGTGGAATATTTGGTAAAATATTTGGTGTAGGGGGTAGTATGGGACAAACGCATGGTGGACAAACTTTTGATGGTGGTGGAGGCAGACGGTAACGAGGTGGTGGGGGTGGGCGGAGTCGTGGTGGAGGAGGACCACGACGAGGCTGGCTCTGGGCATCAATTTGGTTTAAGAAGAGAATGTTGATCAGTGCAAAGATGAGAGCTACGGTAGTCGAAAAACCGTTAGGAGCCATTTTGTCCTTAGGAAAGTTAGTTCCCACAAAAAGAAAAATGTACGGAAAATGGTGAATTGAAATGTAGTGAGGGTGTGGGTATTTATAGCAGCTTTTGGACCTTCACTAGATTGCCATTAGCCTCCATTTGTTTTATTGCAAAACCCTCTCTTTTTTGGTCAAGGTTCATTGTGGCTTCACTTCTAGCTACTTTTCAAAAATTCGTTGACTACTAAGTAATACAACGATGGTCTGGGTCTTTACGTACCACGATTATCTCGGTTATAGGCATCCGTAATATGAATTTTTTTTTTTTTTTTGGTGTTCAATCTGGATTTGTATGAATATATATATATATATATATATATATATATATTTATTTATTTATTTATTTATTTTGAAAAGAATTTGTATGAATATAGATGCTGTGAAGTATATATATATATATATATATACATGTACGATCTGTGATATAAGATGCTGGTTTCGAGTAGATACTTGTTTTGGATTTATGTCTTTCTTTGTTAATTGCTTGTTTTTGTCCAATGATTGAATTAAAAGTGGATTTCTCTAAATCTTTTTACCAAAGTTATTTGTCTTAATCCATTCCAAAAGGTAAGATACTTTTAAGATGAAAGTGACGTCCTATAGATTATAAAAAAAGTTAAAGATTTGTACCGTTCAATTCTATACCAAATTGTGTGATTGATTGAGTAATTTGTTAGTTCTGTTGCTTGAGTAAATAAGTTGGCAGGCTTCACAAATTCCATCATATAGATTGGCTTTAGGGTTAGGCGTGGTGACGTTTTCAGTTACCTTAGCCCTCAAGTTTCTTTAGTTAGGCTAAACATAATTAATTTGACCGTATGTATTGATTTTACTTGTTAGATAGAAGCCTGTAAACTGAACTTGTCCAGTCTAAACGTTGTAGAAACCTGCATTTTTTTCTGTCCGATCTTGTCTTGCCTAATTTTCTAGGCTTAGTTTAAAGCTTGGCTTGGCTTAAATATGACAATAGGATACGTCTCGGATTTTTTGTGCCAGACTTTTCTTTGAAACAATATATATTTTAGACGTTCATTAAATATACTTTTTTAAAAACATGTCATCATCTAAATGTCTACATGTTTAACTCGAATTGAAGGAATGTTCTAAGCCCTACGGTTTAAGACTCACATTGCCCCCCCCCCCTAAAACCTACTGTTTCGATATTGATTTATTAATCAAGTAAAATTAATTTATAAACTGTTTATTGATTTAACATTTGATCAAGTGGTTGATACATATTCGCATCTATAATTTTTTTCACCCAAAATCATTTTCAGGTTGCTATAAACTTTTGTAGATCTAGTTGATATAACAAAAAAAAAAAAAGAAGTCTTTTGATTGTTAATATAATTAACGTTTTAACAACACCAAGAAAGGATTGATTTAAAAAGTCGCCATTGCTGTAAATTATTGTATTTAATTAATGAGATTTCAACTTTACCTGAATTGGCCAGATACTAGTACGTATACTTATTTTTTTTAGTACTTGTTAATTGTTGGACTTTAAGAGACTAAGGTCCACAACAAAAAACCGATAAAGACGAAGATGGGCCAAAATTAGAGAAATGGTCCACGAAACAAGAAAGGAAAAAGTCATAGACTGAATCCACGTGCTACTGATCAAAGAAACATTATCCATCAAATCTGAGAAGATTAATCCGCACAATCATTGAGAAGCCAATCCCGTCCGATTCAGAGATGATCAAGAAATCCAAATATTCGGAAACCCTAGAAGAGAAGAATATCTATAAATGAGCAATAATGATGACATAAGCAATCATTCTGATAATTATATAGCAAGAAATAGTTAGTCCTGTATCGAATAATAACTTGGTTCTCAGCAAATAGATCATTGCTTCTTTTATATCTATTTGTTGAATCCTTTTAATTTAATTCTTATTTTCAATTGTTAGTTTATGTAAAGAAAAAAGTATTGTACAAGACTTATGTGTGAACTATGAATCTATCGGCTTATACATAGTAAAAATAAAGAGAAAGAAGAAGATGAATTATTACAAAAAGTTCAAAATTGCTCCACAATATAACTACGTTTTTGGTCGAAAGATATTGTATAGCATTGGTTCAGATACTTAAGTTCATACACATGATAATGTAAGCTAAAGCCATACTTATAAGATTGTCTAATTACTTTTGATAAGCTTCTCTCACTAATAGCGGAAGTTGAAGACATTAATGGTCCAATATGCCCATATAAGTTGTATTTCCGGCCCAAGCCCAATATGTTAGAGATGCAGATTAGAATAGGGTCCTTGGGGCGTAGCCAAGATGGTTTAGGATGAAAATGATAAGATACATGTACTACACGTAATAAAATCGCATGGAGTCGTGGTTTTTGCAGCTTGAGTAATATTGGTGTGCTTTATTCAATAGATTTTGCAGCTTGAGTAATTTTGGTGGGCTTTATTCATAATAACAACTCATAGGTACTGTTCGGCTGGGATTTGATTGCAAAAGTGAGAAAAATGTATTTAGAAATTTATGACTTAATTGAGTTGTTTATTGTACATAAGTTTTAGAAGTCATAATACATTTTCATCAGTGAGTAATAATGTTGAAACTCATGAGCTCTCTGTCTTTCTTGACATTACGGTCTTTCTATTAATGCAAAATATTCAGAGTTTTAACTAACTTTCACATCTGATCAAGGGAGATGAGAGGATACCATATTGATCGATTTATAATAAAAAAATAAGAAGGAGAATTTATGGTTGTGAATTGAATATAATGTAGTGAGTAAAATTTGTCATTACTCAAGGCAATTTAAGTGTGTTTTCATTAACACATACTCTGTTTCATAATAAGTGTCATACTAGCATTTTTCACATAAATTAAGAAAACATATTAAAGTTCTATTATATCCCTTAAAAGTAGTTGACTCTTGACATTCTTTTGTTTTTAATTGGTTAATAATGAGGTTAAAGTATACAATTTATTGTAAAAGTTACATCGTAAATTTAAAATGACAATTATTTTGAAACGAAAATATAATCTTAAAACGACACTTATTATGAAACGGAGGGAGTATTGAAGATGGTATATGAGGAGACATCATGTGCATAAACAAAACGTATGAAGTTGAATAAATTAAATACATTCCAAAAAAATTACAATATATAACCATTACAAATAATATGTTTGACTTGCTAGAAATTTTTATTTTTACAGACGTTCATGTAAATATTAAGTTACTGAGTGTAACTATATTCGTAAATAGTTTACATATATGTAATAAATTAAATTTGATAGCAATTTTATCACAATTTATAAGAAATTTTAGTTTTAATATCTTTGTATAAGAAAAATTATAAGAAGTAGGTTGTTATACTATATTTTTTATTTGGGATATTAATTTTAATTTAATGTTAAATTAGTATATTTATTCAATAAATTTATCATTTGTTTTAAATTATAGTTTATAATTTCTAATATATTTGTAATAATGGTTTAATTTAATAGTTGATGATGATGTGGCACTCTAAGAAAAGAGCACATGTTACTATATATATAGATTAGTATATTTTTTCAATAAATTTATAATTTGTCTTAAATTATAGTTTAAAATTTCTAATTTAATTTTAGTAATGGTTTAAAATTAAGAGGTTAATTTAATAGTAGGTGATGATATGACACTATAAAAAAATTTGAAAACATTTTACTTTATAGATATAGATTCACACATATTTTATCTTTCTACTTTTAAGAAGTCAACTTTAGTCTAGTTTTTGATTCTTTTAACCCATTGTACCTAGGTATCATTATAAATTTTTTTTTTGCCAAACTTCTTCTCGCAAATCTGGCTAAGAATTATTATATATAGTTTGGATTTGGTACAAGCTTTTATGTATATAGTTATTCAATTAACCCTACTTTAGACGTTAGAGAACTATTTATCACATATTCCGGTAAGGTAGTATACAAGACCGAAACATGGTGTAAAGATTCCTAAAGGAAGTTGAGATTCATGCTTAAATGAGTTTATTAAGATAGAAACTGAAACTAAAAGATGAAATAGTTCATGAAGAACTTTATTTTGCAAAGAAACTAAAAGAGAAAACTTAGTGTAAGAACACCAAGATCAAATTGATTCTTGAATTAATATCATAAAATGGGAAGAAATAAAGTTGCTCCAAATGGCAATTCTCTAGGTTACAATTTGATGTTTTCACACGAAGATATATATAAATATATGAAACTAACTTGGTTGAAATTTAACTATATATGAGTATAAATACAGGTTTTTGGTTTTGTTGTAGGGCTTCTCATAGTCTGCTTCAGCATTGGAAAGCATGTGACCCGATAATCTTCCTAGCATCTCGAAACCACAAATCCTAAAACATGTATTCCTTACTATTTCTAAATTATCTTTATGTTATTTTAACTTATGCATTCCAAACTTTTTGTCAAAAAGAATATTTTAATGATGTGACTCATTCGATATTTGACATCATGTGAATCATGAGACTGAAGCTTTAAATTAACCATTTGAGTAACCAAATTAGTCTTTATTGATGCATAATGTTAAAAATGATGGTGACGATGATAAACACAATGATGAGCATAATCATGATTATATAATGATGATTGGTACTATTTTCATTAAATGAAAAAAAAAAACAATAACTTCAGTAATTCAAATAGTAACCTCAGTTACTATAAGCTATTCACTTCACGTAGAGCTAATTTGTAGTCATTTACTAACGGACTTATTATTATACAACCAAAAAATGTGGTCATTTGGCCATGCAAGGGTACAAGAACTAAACCTAAAAATGGACATCCGTTTTGACATGTCCAAACATAGATCATTATCTTTGATATCTTGGACGCACACGCATTTACTTTATGATCTGCAACGTGAACTCCTCCTTCATTTATTTATCGAAGATAAAACTCAAAACCATGCCGTTAGGCAAGTGGCATGGGTTTGAGTAAGGTGGACACGGAATTCGGGTAGGTCGCACTTTTATTATCCATATCTGATTCGAAAAAACGGCTAATCGGGTAAGCTCTAAAATAAAATATAATGTGGATAATCCGATCCCAACTTGTTACTCTTTTTCAAACACATATATTAAACGGGTATGTGATATATATTGTCTAAGTGGTTAATGTCAACCTCTACAATTTTTTCTATGGGAATTTTGTTTTGAAGAGACATAATACCCAAAGTTTGTGTTATAAATTGGGATATGTTGATCCAACCGTTAGACAAAAAAAACAAGAATATTCACCCTTTAGTCAATATTTAAAATTTTACAACAGCTAAATACTTTGAAAATCAATTTTTTACGTAATTAAAAGGTTAAAAGTTTTAAACTTTCAAAAGTAGATTATCACTTTAAAAAGTTTTTGGAATATAAAAACTAATTTTCTCTTTATAAGATATTGTATAGGATTATATATATATGTAGTTGTATACTAGCTATATAATAACACAATGTATAGAACGGTTGTGAATGAGTCTGACTATAATATGTTGAATAAGTTTTAAAGTATTCAACAATGTAACAAGTTTCTAAGAATTTTAGGAAAATTAGTTAGAATAAAGTATTCTCTAGGATATTATTAGTAGATTAGGAATAAAATAAACTATTTCTAATAAGAAAAGGAAATTAATAAAGTTGTGTTAATGCCTATATAAATACCTTAGTTGAGCTGTAACTAAGATAAGACTTTGAGGTGTTTAGTTTTTTGAGTTATATTTTCTAAGCATCAATAAAAAGATTTATTTCTTATTCAAGTATGCAAGTTTCCACTTCATGATACCGGTAGAGAATAGTTAATTTTAAAAGATTCATATCCGATAATTTTATTTTTATCTGATCATATACTGTGTTCCGAAAATGGATACAAAAATGAGTAACAAATTGTATAATTTATTAAGAAAAAGACACTATACTGTGTTCATGAATTCAGACTTTCAGAGTATGGAATCGCCTATTTCTGGCCATCATTCATTTCTCCGATAAATGCATTTTAAAATAGAAACTGAAGGAAATTTTCTACCAATGACGAGTGACCATATAAAAGAAATTACCTTTCTAATGCATGACTACATATATTAATCAATTTTTAAAAAATTAGTATGAATCTCGTTTGGTAAGATATATTAATCTTTTTATTGTTTACTAAATTTCTTGTTTTTAAAAAAATATTTTGAATAGACCATTAAAGTACTAAAAAAGAAACTTAATAAAGTATTGTGTAAAATATATACAAGATTATATCATAGTCGCAATTCTCTTTTTCGTTACAACATATATATTCTATATGTGAGACAAGAAAAAACACAAAAGTAATAACACTGTATTCATTTATTATTCTTTCGTAGCCATTGATAGATAATAACACATCAACAATCCTTATTTGTAAACATCAATAGCCCTTATTACGTTCCATTTAACAATAAAACACACATCAACATAGTAAAACATCAATATGCAATGATCTTTGTAGCTTAATTAGTGGAAGGGGTCATAACTGTAGTTGGTGGACACTGAAAGCCGATAGGGAAAACCCTATTGCAAGCGAAAAAGATCTCTCTAATGGCCTTATCGATCCCGAAAACCAAAGGGAGTGGCTTGAAAACATAGCAGAGACAGTCGGCTACTTGAACGTCAGCGAGGCCATTGATGGCAGAGCAACACAGCCGTGCTCTGGTGTCACCAGCTGTAACATTGGCTAGGTTAAGAACATTGGCACATACGCCTAGTTGCAATGGGTCTCTAGGACACGTTCCAAAGTTGTTACTCATAGTGGGGGAAAGCTGAGCTTCAACGAGGCTAATGAGTAGGATGATGATGAAGGACATTGTGGTTGAGCTCTTTGAGGCCATTTTTTTTGCTTTGTGGATATGAAAGTGTGGATGCTTAAGGTTATGTGAGTATTTATATAGCCATGATATGCCTTGAACTAAAAGGTAATTTAATGTTTATCATTTAATTCTTTTGCCTATCAGTTTTGACAAAATAAGAATATGTTTTATCAAAAAAAAAAAAAAAGGAAATGTAGGGGAATAATTGGTTATCTCTTATTTACTTAACACCTCAAGGCGACCATATANTGGTTATCTCTTATTTACTTAACACCTCAAGGCGACCATATATCTATCTAGTACAGCTTTGAGAGAGTTTTGTTCCTTTCATTTTTAACTTTCCTTTTACTTTATTATATTCAAGAGTTTTAACTCTAATTAATTTTATAACCAGTTTGTAAACTCACGTTTAAAGTCTAAGGTCATGGATCTCTGCATTTTTTAACTTAATTAACTCGACATAAAAAATTTACATAAATCGATTGATATCAACTTTACAAGGAACAATTGACACAACAAATATAAAAAAACAAATTTATATGATGCTTTGTTCATATGAACATTATTTGCTAATAGATATATACATCGATCTATCATTATTATCGTACAAAAATTTTCACCTGTTTTTATCCATCTTCTCATTAACAGATTTCAGTATTTCCAAAATGTCATGTCTTCAAAAATAATTCAAATTGATCCTACACAAATTGACTCCACAATTATCTTCTTCTTCTTAACATTTTGATTTTGATTTTTTTTCTAGGGTTTGAGAGATTTAGAGTTCTAAACTTATAGATATGTCGATTCAAGGTATTTTTTGGTCAAGATAAATGTTGTATTCGAAATTTTAGGGTTTAGATTTTCTGGGTTTAGTCTCAATTGATAGTTTGGATTTTGGTAGATTTTGGTAGATTTTCTAATTTTTGTCTCGATTCCTAGTTTGGTAGTGTGATTTAGTTTGATAGATTTTATGGGTTTGTCTTTGGTTACAGGTTGATCATAGTTTGATAGATTTAGGTGTACTTTGGTTACATGTTGGCGAGTTTGTTTATAACTTAGCAGAATTTTAGGTTTTAGGTTTGGGAGATCTTGGTAGAGTTTGGTAAATGTAGTTTATAATTTGATGGAGTTTGGTAGACTTTGGTAGATTTAGTTTGTTGTGTAGTAGAGTTTGGTAGATTTATTTTATAGTATGGTAGACTTTAGACAATTTGTTTTATAATTCTTTTGTTGTTTCTTTTTCTCAGGCACACAGCTTTGGAAGAGGAACATAAGTACCCCTAGAGGTTGATTTCAAGGGGAAGGCTCATGTTGACAAACAAAAGCATTAACCACTATTGCATATTGAAGAGAATTACGATGATGAGGACACTTATTGGGGCTAATGCATACGAGGACACTAAGATGAATTTTCAACTTGGTATTATAATGAAGTTTGTTGGCGCAGGGCTCACATGGGCAAGCAAACATGTACAACACCTATTGGGGAATATGCTTCACACACCTAAGATGACTGAGCTGTGTGTGTTGGTCGATGGTCGGCCAATCAGATTGTTTTTGCATGAGTTTCATATCACGCAGCTTAATTGTGGATTACCTGATCCTAATGATGCAAACTTAGCTGCAGGAGATTTATGGGCTGAGATGGGCTTAATCCACGATGATGGTCCCAACTGGGTTGAGCTTGAGGAAATATTAAAGGGATGTAGTGATTAGTCCCTTGCGAAGAGGAAGATGGTGGGGTTGCTGGTGGTGTTGTTCGTAGCTATTCTCGGTTTGCACATCAATAGTAGGATTCAAGTATACTATGCCAAATTGGTCATGGATCCGGATATATTTGAGAGGCATTCTTGGGGCAGAGTTGCATTTAGTGCCCTACTCGACTCGGTTCCTTCAGCATCATTGCAAGCTTCGGCGTACACTCTGCATGGCTTTGTGCATGTCCTTCTAATATGGGCATTTGAGTATATCCAACATTTTGGAGTAATGTGTAGAGGAAGAAGAGACAGTTAGATTCTTCTTCTGCAATGGGCGTTACGCACCACCCCTGGTATAAATATGGACGATGTCTTCGAAGGTGATAAGAAGAAATCCACTGACAATAAGGTAAGCTTCATAACTTGGTAGATGTCTATAAATACGTTGACAGATCTAGCAACTCCATATAATAGATTTTGGTAGGGTTTGGTTTCAGGTTGGTAGAGTTTGGTAGAGCTAGGATGTAGTTTAGGAGATTTTGGTAAAGTTTGTTTTTTGGTTGGCAGAGCTAGGATGTAGCTTAGTTTGGCAGACTTTGGTTTATTTAATATTTGGCAGAGTTTGGTTTATTGAATATTTGGCATACTTTGGTTTACTTAATGTTTAGCGTAGTAGAGTTTGGTAGATCTAGTATGCCTTTGATATCTGACTTTGTTTTGTTCATTTGTAGGTTCATGTGGTGCACTTTCTTCCAAAGCCTTACGAAGAAATCTATCCTGACTACCCTAGAGATGTTCGGGATCTCAAAGTTTACAGAATGATCTGAGACATACTTGGTGGGACATTAGATGAGACGTTTTGGGTGATCCCGACTTCTACAAAGAGGAAGGACGGCGAGTAACATCGTGAGCTTGGAAGCGCCAAGAAGTCAGAGTCGAAGGTGCCAAAGAAGAAGAGAGAGTCAGAGAAGAAGATATCGGTTGAGAAGAGGAAGGCTAATGAAAGTCCAAATTTAGGCAAAGGAAAATGAGCTTCCAGACTTGGAACCCGATATGACTTTGGCCAACTAAAAGAAGGCGGCCAAAGAAAAAGAGAAGAAAATGTGGGAGAAGAAATGGAGGAAGGAGTATGAAGTAGAAAAACAAGCAGAGGAGAAGAATATGATGTTAGAAATACTACAATCCATGAAGCAAGTGTTTGATGTGATAAAATTTGATCAAGTAAACACGTCTGAATGACTTGTTAGAATGGAGGAAAAAAGAGTAGATAAGGCGGTGACGAATGAGAGACTTTGTAGGATTGAGGAAGCCATGGCATAGCAGAGCTTGATCAATTAATGCCTCCTTAAGGTGTTGGAAAAACCACCGGAGGTGGTGATGGCCTTGGAAGAAGAGATTAAGAAATATGCTGCGGAACAAAGTCAGTCTCTTGGAAGTGAGACCCGAGAAGAAGAATGTGCACATTCGGGTGATGGGAATGATGGAGGAGGCGATGGTGTTGACGCCTCAGCTGGGGAAAAATCGGTACGTAAGAGTCTACTTGATTATGACTGAGCCATATCAAAGACCCAATTTATGTTGTATCAATTGGATTTGTGTGTTGGGCATTGTAAACTCTATGGCAGAGTATGGTTGACGTTATAACCTTTGTGGCAGAGTTTGATGGACTATGTAAAGTTTGTGGCAGAGTTTGGTGGACTTTGTTGATAATGTGTTATAGACATGTATAACGTTATACTAATCTTTATTTGTTGTATTGCTTCGATGGTTTTGTTTTGACTATGGTAGTTCTTTGACAGAGCTAATAGATGACCTCTCTGTAACCGAGCAAATGTGTTCTCCACAGTAGATCCGGATAAAGAAACACGGACTCTCAGCATTGTGGCGTGAAGCACAGACTCTCCAAAGGCAGTTTGGAACCCAGCATCTCACAATGAATAACATCTTCGATGAAGAGATGACATTGAAGTCAAACCTATCAAAAACAGAATATGTCTTCAACCTTGACTCGAGATCGTCTTTTGTGGGATAAGTTTGTCCACCAGCTAATTGAAGTGACCTCATTTCGATGTGTAAATACTCATCATCAAATGTTGAATCTCTCTTCTTATGAGGTAGATTTTTCCTATCTTCTTCTCTACACTTCCTTCGAACACTGATGAAGTCTTCATCACCAGAGCTTGCACCATCTACATCCTCACAGTAGTCGAATCTCATTTCTGCTTCCTCATTGTAGTCAACGTGTTCCTTTTCTTTTTTGATAGTCTACCTAACTATACCACACGATGAAGATAGTCTACCAAACCTAGTATCAAATTTATCAAAGGAAGGCTCGCATTTATGCTCAAATTTGATACCTTCGTCCATAGGTACATGAGATCTCCTTGAAATCTCCACACAAAGACGAATTGTCTCTTTTCGAAATTGTTGCACATACCCACGCAATCGCCTCTCGTTGGTCACGAAGATAAGAGGTGTATCTTGTGGTAGTGCATGCATGAGTTTATTTGATATGTAACTCAATTTTACCTTATAGATTTGTTGATTTAGATCGAAATCTTATGCACCATCCTCACAAACTCATCATAACGTACATCTTCACTCACTTCCATGATTTTACAACCAAGAAAAGTATCCACTAGAAAGAACCAATGATTCTGGTCGAATTTTCAACTCCCACAAACTAAGATGCTTTGATCCATATATCCAAAATCAAGAAAATGAGCTCAAAAAATAAGGAGCAAGGTCAAGCAACAATGGTGATTTGTGTGTTTCAATGGTGTTTGGCTGCAATAAGTGAGCGAGGAAGAAGGTAGGTGATGTAATAATTGAGGGCTGAAATCGTCATTATACAAACTAGGTTAAATGAACCAACTCTTCCAAAATCTACCAAACTATCGTAACTAACTCTGTCAACATCTGCCACACTATCAGAAACAACTCTACCAAACTCTATCACATTGTGTACGAACTAAACCAAACTCTATCACATAGTCGTTATTAACTCTGCTAAAATCTGCTATACTATCTTTACTAACTCAACAAAAATCTATTACAAAGGGTCCAAAGTCTACTAAACTCTATTATAATATGATAGAGTTTGGTAAAGTGTTGGTGGAGCTTGAGGCTGACGTGGCACTACTTTTGGTAGACCTAGGCTGCGCGGAGCGGACTGACGTGGCACATTTCATTAAAGGCATTATTGTTATTACATTTTTATTTACACATTTAAAAAAGAGCATAATGGTATCTTACGATTTAATAAGAATATTTGAGTAATTATTGATTATTTTAAAGTATTTGAGTCATTATATTATTGTGGAGTATTCTAGCAAATCACCCTTATTTTAAAGGCAATATAAATTAACCTTACCAATGTTATTGATGTTTTATTGCATTATTGGAGTACCGTATATACGTACTTAAATGGTGAAGGGGGTGGCAAGTCGGGCGGAATTCTTGGAAGAGACAGTAGTGATGCACCAAGAGTATATATGTCGTCAAGGGAGGACTATCGTGTATATATAGATGAACTGACATGAAGTTAGAGAGTGGACTATTTATAGGGCTTTGGATGTTTATTATCTGCACTTGTATTATGCTTGTTCCATTGCCAAACCTCTTCATGGTAGGCTTACAGGGTGAGCTCGACTCTACCTGAAATGTCAACTCTTTTGATTAATGGGCATTTGATTTTTCTTTTCTCTTCTTCTTTCAATACCATTTACGTGACTATTTAAATTTTCATAATGTTAACATATATGTTTAATCATTTCAAAAAAAAAAAAACATATATGTTCGATGGAATCACAAAGTAAATTGCATAAATGCATAGTCATGTTAACAAAAAATATATTAATTAATAAATAAATGCATAGGCTTGAGAGAACTGTAGTAATTTAATTCCTTGGTTAACGATGCAATATAGATTGAAAAAGAAGAGTTTGGATCTCTCCTGTGGTGAAGCCACCTCAACATACACATCACCTATTTTTCTTTCTAAACCAACCAATGGAATTATGTGATCAATCCAAGTCATCATTAGGTGAATTAAATGATTTAAAGTTCTGTGAAGGGAATTGTGGAAACTTAAAGAGTCCCTTCATAATCCTCAAATGCACACGATCATCAAAAATAAATACAGCAGTGTTCAATTGTTCTTCTCGTCCTATTCCTCAAAAAACTTTTAAATTCTGATTAAAAAACGTTTAACCTTCTTTTTTCATTCTTCTTTTACAATTTCTTTCCAAAACCAAAGAATCGCTTCCATTTGCCTCCACACTCTCCGTTTCTACTGATCATTGTCCATCATCACTTATGAAGAATCGTGAACGAGGTGATCGAAGATATGAAGAAATCATTGCCGGTGCATAATGTGCACCATTCGAATAAGAATATTGTCGGGAAAGATCAGGACTTCAGAGGGAAGGAATTGGAGGCTATTCAAGATGTGAGTCTAATATTTGACGCGACGTTTTCTCTTCATTCGTGGAAAATTTGGATTATCTTTCGAACTTCTTCACTTTTTCTTGTCTTTTGTTGAGATTAGGAAGAGATTTCTTTTGCTTGATGCCAAAGGGAGGAAGAAAATTGATTTGTTATCAGATACCCGCACTAGCAAAACTTGGAATAGTCCTTGTTGTGTCTCCAATCTCTTATTTTTGTTATGTGGTTCATGACTGAAGAATCTGTATATTATTTGGTCTCTCTAAGTCTCTAACATGTGTGTTTTTTTTCTCTTCATCTCTTGTGCTAACATTTCTCAGTTTTGACTTACTAAGTGCCATTGTTCTTTTCTTCTTAGTCGTCTTTTCTATTAAGCTCTTTTGTAACTTGTTAATGGATTTTGATGAATCATTCTTTGTTTCTCTTTGCTAAAGGAAAATCAAGTAATGGCGTTGAAAGAGAAAGGTATTGCTGCTGAGAATTTTCTATCCGCCCAAACTACACATGTTAGGAACAAGGTGATTTTATCTATTTCCGGTGTTTTTCATTATGGGAAAGACACATCATCATCAAATTTTTATATGGCTGCCAATCAAATTCATGTATTATCATACAACTCATCAATATATATATATATATAATACTTTTGCAGAAATAGGGCATTTCTCATTGTAAGTAAGGCACACAAAGAATCAATACTGACGAGCCATCGCTTCCACTTCTTTTTCATCGGTTCAGCTTCGTACCCATAACTCATAAGAAAGCGGTTTTATAATGAGCCGATGAGTACTTGGAGTTATTCACATAAGTACGAGGGTTGAAGATCTCTTCTACAAGGTTTCATGATCTTTTTCCTTACGGTTTTAAAAAAAATCATCTTAATCTGTTTGAATTTATTAGGATCTGTGCATCCTCAGCAAAATATTTTGTTCAGGCAAATCTATTTTCTTGATTGAGATACTTGCAATACATATTTTCACTCTTGCTTTAGACTTGTATTTTTTAATCGAAGCTGGCATATTTGTTATACCTTTGTCGATGTACTTATGATACTCGATGATTAAGGGCCAAAGTGGATGTTGTCTTCTTTCTAATATTATAGTTAATGACGCAGAGAGTCTGTTTGATGGGTCTAACTACGGGTTAGTAAAAGCATTGTGAAATATTTAATTAATCTAGCATCTATTCTCTATTTTATTATGAAGTTCTTATCTCTGTGGGATATTTTAAGGTTGAAATTGTACTTGGTGGTCTTATAGTGGCATTGTCATTGGATAGGTACAACAACAGCTATAGAGGGAATTGTGCACCTTGAAGACGCTTTGATTATCATGTTTGTAGAGATCTTCTCGATTGTGTTATTTGCCAGTTTTTAAAATTGCATTTCAATACTTAGATAACTACATTTTGTGTTCGTAAAACTCCAGTGCTTGTTACTTGATTGCCAATCCCGCCTTATGCTTCATGGCATGACCTTAACGTAAGAGATACTATATAGTCTTTTGCTTTGGGATGTTGGTTATGTAAATCAGGTTTTGTATATATATTTTTCTGAAATGTTGTAATATGATATTCACGGTGGGATTAGGATCACATGTACAAAGCTGGAGATGTATGTTTTGCAAAAGTTTTTTTGTGACCGTAGAGATGACTCAACATTCTACAGATCGTATACGCTTCTCGTATATGAATTAGTAACTTGGTTTTTGTGAAAGAAAATTATGATTTAACATTCAGTAGTTTATGTTAGGCATTAAACCTGCAAGCCTCACATATAACAGTTTTTTGTAGGCATGTCTTGGGTTGTGGATTATACCAACTATGATGATATGAAGTATATGGCACATTGATTTGGATACACTTAGGATCTAAACAAAAACAGAACATTATGACAATCGAAGGAGGATGATCAGAGCACATGCTCAAGTCATAAGGGTATTACTCTCTATCAATTCAGAGCTTTTGATTTTACTGTCAACTATTTTTAAATCTCAAGTTGATAATTGCCTTATGAATGGGTATCATTACATTTTAAGTTGGCTGGGGAACAACTTAGTTGGATCACAAAAAATGTCCAGTTTGCAGCAATAGTGAGGGGTATGCATGATTTCAGGATTCATATTGCAGTCCCTCGGATGATAAGTGGGTAGTTATAGGATATTGACATTAACCATGACCTTTCAGGTCAAAGTTGTGGAGAAGTTATAGTCAAATCTGGAGCAAGAAATCACTGAGGATGAGAAAGATGTGTTAGATAAGAATAATGCAATTGATACACCACTTACTCAAAGAAGAAGGGGAAAAACTTATTTGAAAGAAATTAGGGAATAAACTTTATGTAAGCAATTAGGGAATAAACTTATATATAAGCAACTGTGTTATATCTTATACAAAATAATTTTCAAAAGCCAATATCCCTGAGTAGCGCGGGTTATAACCTAATTTTGTAATAATTTGTAACTATTAAAAAAACGTATTTATTATCGCATTAAGTCATTAATTCTTTATTATGAGATGTCAACTTTACTAAAAAGTTTGGGCCATATAATTTAATTTTCTTGCCAAACCTTTACATTATGAGATGTCAACTTTATTAAAAAGTTTGGGCCGTATAATTTTAATCATATCAATTTAATAAATATTACATATTATTCGTTTCTCCATCTTGTTCCATCCATATAAAGATATAGAACACTATTCGTTCAGACACAATTAAGTGTGTCATCTAGATGGAATAGCAAGATGATTTTGTTAGATTCATTTCTAAATTTATTAAATTTCAGATGCATTTAGAAGGACAGTCACATTAAGGTAGGTCACACTTATTATTATTATTACTAGATAATTACCCGTGCGGTGCACAAGATTAAAATTATGTAATATAGTTATATAGTTTTTGTTTGTTTTTAGATACAATTAATTTTTATGTGTTTTATGATGAACCATATAAAAAATTAATACGTATTTATAGTTATTTTCATTTATTTATAATATGTAATATTTATTTTCTCTTTAATTATTTCATGGTTTGATTTTTATATGTAATTTTATATATATATTTGATATATTAAAACAATTTATTATGAAAACCGGGTGTTGTACATAAAATATATTTTTCAGTTTCTGTCATTTATGTTTCGATGCATTACAATTTTTGGAAATAAATTTTTTTGACTCATGTCATTTAGATTTTTAATTTCCTGTACAGTTATGCTTTTAGACCCACAATCATTTAAATTTTAGACATGCATTCATTTAGGGTTTTAAATCCGTATTCATGGTTTGTAGATCCAAATTTAAATTTTATGTGTTATATTATGGAT
>OVAX01003209.1:0-21615 GCA_900406405.1 Lepidium africanum
TCTTTACAGTAAACAAAATTTTGTTTTACAGTATTTAGTTTACGGTGAATCTCAATTATGGTTGGAGAAATATTTGGTAATTTGTTTTTTTCCTGGGAATTTTTTTTGTAAATAAAAAATTTCGGAAAAAAAAAGAAGAACAAAAAAAAAACATTGCCGAAAAAAAAAGAAGAACAAAAAAAAAACATTTCCGAAAAAAAAATTGATCGGTGAAATCGATCGATTTCACCGATCAAAACTTCCGAAAACTATTGCCCAACATTCCTTACACTCTAATCTATCAAAATCTAACCCCAATTTGGCTTAAATCTATAAGAAATCTAAACTTTTTCAAATTTTTGTAAAAACCTAGAATTTTTAAATTAGGAGAGAAATCTTACATTATTTGGTTGAATCGACGGATGAATGAGACCGAAATCGATGTGTAAAGGCTCGCCGGAGGTTTCGGAAGATGCGGTGGTCGAGAGAGAAAAATCGAGTTTCTAAGCTTAGTTAATGGCGGAGAGGCTTCGCGGGGAAGAAAAGAAACTCGTGTCCGTCGGTTACCGTCGGTTTCCGTCGGAAAAATTAAAGAACTTCCCGACGGAAACCGATAGTTTTAAATTTTTTGATTAAAATTTAATTTTCTGATTAAAATATTAAAAATTAAAGAACTTCCCGACGGAAACCGACGGAAACTGACGACCATACCTACCTACGTCCCAACCCATGTAAAACGTGGGTGTTCGATTCATAACCACTTTGGTCAGCTTATCGGTCGGTTTCCATCGGAAATATGTAAATAATTTCCGACGGATATAGTTTCCGTCGGAAAATAAGTATAAATTTCCGACGGAAATATCAAAAAAATTTCCGACGGAACAAAGATCCATCGGAAATATCAAAAAAATTTCAGACGGAAACCAACGGATTTAATTATTTTAAAATTAATTAAAATATCCGTCGGTTTTCGTCAGTAATCACCTAGACATTTCCGACGGAATTTGTTTCCGTCGGAAATATTTTCTGATTTTCCGACCGAAACAAATTCCGTCGGATTTAGCTACCTTTTCTTGTAGTGTAATCATTAAAACACACATATTAAGGAAAGAAGGATGCTTCTGTGTAAGCTGGAAGATATACACAAGTATTACAACAATCTTCTGATTCTAATTTTATATAGTATTTATTATTATTATTATTTATAGAACAATTCTTTAAATATTTTTACAAAAAAATTGTTTTATTATTTAATTTATAATATGATCTCAGTAAAAAATATTTTTGGGTCCGCCACTAGTTGGATATGTGTCTTACAAACCACAAGAAGAGGTTTTACAGGCCCATTAGATATAATCATTAAAACACACATATTAAGGAAAGAAGATGCTTCTGTGTAAGCTAGAAGAGAGGCTTGAAATAGTTGTGTGTATCTTTTCATTTGCTTGTTTAAAAGAGTGTGTATCTTCTCAACTAACACGCACGTTTCAGGGAACTCATTAATTCAAAGTGCATTTAAGATATTAGATACTCGTGATTGAAACAAGTTTTACTGCAACTGCCCATCTTATATAATTATGGCCAGATATATCTAGGGCAGTGATCTCGAGTTTAGCCAAGTTTGACATGATTAATGCATAATAAATTTAACGACCATAAAATTTATTAATAACTTAAAATAAAGAATAATACAATAATATTTTAACGAGTACACACATAAAAGCGGAATAAGCAAGCGACAACAAAAATATATAAAGCACAAAAGAATAGTGCGATACACATCCTAAACTCTTCGGGAGTGAAAACGCCGATGAAAAATCCGGGAATGGTAGAAAGAATAATAACGAAGCAAATGATTAAAAACCAACACATTTTGAATCGGTTTTTAGAGAGAAATGGGAGGAA
This sequence comes from Lepidium africanum, assembly GCA_900406405.1. Taxonomy (NCBI): domain Eukaryota; kingdom Viridiplantae; phylum Streptophyta; class Magnoliopsida; order Brassicales; family Brassicaceae; genus Lepidium; species Lepidium africanum. The sequence goes on from OVAX01003209.1 coordinate 1,885, forward strand.
ATAGAAATTTTTGAGTGATTTGAAATGAGTGAAAAATGGGTATATTTATAGATTGAAATTTTTGAAATATTACCGTTGTGAACAGTAAATATACCCGTTGGAATTTTTTTTTTTTTTCATAACCGTTAAAAATAAATTATCAAAAATAATAATCACATAATCATGAAAAATAATCGAAACATGAATGGTGCAAATAAATATGATGTAATAACAACAATAAAAATATATTATTTGTCTACGGGACAAATTTATTTATATTTATCTATCTGCAGGATAGATTTATTTATTTTTCAACATAACATATTCATCATTATTTACTTGTCTATTGGACANTGTTATTTACTTGTCTATTGGACAAATTTATTTTTTATTTATTTGTCTACTGGACAAATTTATTTTGATTTATTCTTTTGGAATAAACTTTATTATCAGTCTTCGGGACAGTTTTAATTTAATTGTTCTTCTAGAACATTTTCTAAATGTCTTCTGGACATTTTTCATTTTTATCGTTCATCTGGAACGATTTGTGAATGTCTTCTGGACATTTTAAATTTAAATATATGGGGAACAAGTCACCCACATGGTATATCGGCATTATAACAACATAAAAATTAAATTAAATATATAGCATAAATAAATAATTTATGGTGCATAAAGCAACCACATAAAATTGGTGACGGCTCAGCCGATCACTATAATATTAATACAGACGGCTNCAGCCGATCACTATAATATTAATATAGACGGCTCGGCCAATCATTATAATATCAATATAATGGCGATATCAATCTACTATATTAATATACATATATAAAATAAATTAGATATATATGTATATGGGGACTAAATCACCCACACAATATATTGAGATTACAACAGATATATATTGAACTAGAATATATGACATATATAAATACATGCCAGTTCCCATATGACACATAGTGGAAAGATCAAAATTTTAAAATTGAAACTTTACCTTTTTCCTGCGCGGGGCTAATCGTGCTGATAACGTGTTAAAAATTAGAGAGAAGAGAGATAATGAGAGAGAGAAAGTTTTGTTCTGTATTATTAAGTGTGAAGGTGTGTCAACATTATGAACGAAACGTTCATATTTATAGACAAATTTTGGTTATTTATATACAAATTTTGGTTTTACTGTGCGTGATATACGTAATTGTTGACGTTCTTAACATTTTTTTTCTTTTGTTTACAAGCAATACTCATTCATTAATTAAATAGCGAAAGTGGTACGTATACCATACACAGTGAGTTTTTAGCGATATTATCAGCTAGCACATTAAAGTTTCTACTGATAGCAATGAAGGAAATACTGATAGGTTGGAAATATCTGCTAAGACTCCATGGATTTATGAGAAGGATGAGCCAGATTCAATGGCTCTGATGAGGTTGCTGGAATCAGATATGATCTCCATGCTTAAGCACCCTTTTTTGATTGCATCTTCTATAGCTTCCCTGAAGCAAGTGCTTCTGCCGCTAATGGAGAGGAGACATGAGTTATTTGCTTCGATCCTTCGCCAATTGAAGCTTGTATGTTTTAGTTCTGTCCAATTCCAGAGGGGTTTTGATCATGGAAGAAGATCCATCCGAATCCTGCTTTTTTGTCGTGTTTTGCCAAGCTGCATCAACAAAACAAGTAAATTATATCCCTTGTGATTCTAAGTCTGGAGTCGAGTTTGATTTTCGTAGCGTAGATGGAGTAGTTTGCGCATCACTCTATTCTTTTGCGTCGATAACTGCTTTAGTTAATGTCTCTGAGCTTGAAATTTTTTGTTTTTTGAAAACCAGATAATTCCTTGACTTCCGTATCGACCACAAAATGCAGCCTGAGAGAATTGAAGAGATTGGCCCTATTGGAGGGAGGATATGGGTTTTTAACAATAGCCTCCAATTGTCTTGTAGGTTACTTGATGCTAACGCAGATGGGATGAGATTAAGAGGTGTTTTTTCCCATACCTGTTTTGCGAACTCACACTCAAAAAGAGTATGCTGGATCGATTCTAATTCACCACAGCGAGGACAACTTGGATTCACTGGGATGTGTATGTGCATCAACCTTTCTCCTACAGGGAGAGTATTTGACAATCCTTTCCACAAGAAGAATTGCAGTTTTGGAGGGAGTTTTAAGCTCCACACCTCCTTAATCCAGTCAGTTGACAAGCTGTAATTTGGATTTGCAGGTTTCAGCGACCTTTCTAGAGAGGAGAAGTACCTATATTTCGTCGTATAAGCTCATGAAGGGTGTCTTAGCCAGACCAGCTTATCTTCTGCTCCTGATCTGCTCAACTTGATAGTGAGAATTTCATCCTCTAGTTGTGGTAATAGTTCCCTGATCTTAGTGTTGTCCCAGTCCATAGTATTTTAGTCAATTAAGTTTGAAACTAAGAGCTGATCATCTCCTTCTGCTGCAGGTCCATTGATTGTTACTTGGTTTGTTGTGGAGAGCCAAGGGTCCTACCAAACTCGAACTGAAGTTCCATTTCCTATAACCCAGCCTAGGTGCTCTTTTAATAAATCCCTTCCTTTTAAGATGCCTCTCCAACCATGGGAGCATGTATTTCGTGGCTCACAGCTCAGAAAGGATTCATTCTTGCAGTAGTTTAAAAGTAGAATTTTTGCCAATAAGGAATCTGGTATCAATCAGTTTCCAACTGATTTTTGCCAATAGAGCTAGGTTCATATGTTGAAAATCTTTAAAACCTAATCCCCTAACTTTTTTATTCTTTATCAGGTTGTGCCATGCAGTCCAAGCCATGCCTTTCTTACCAGTATTTGAGTCCCACCAAAAGCGTGTCAGTAGGGATTGTAATATGGTATAGAGGGAAACTGGCAGTAGGAAGCACGACATGGAATATAGAGGTATGGATGATAAGACGCTCTTTAGCATTATGTGTTTCCCAGCTTGTGAAAGGAATCTATTAGACCAGCTTAAACTTTTTTGGTCAACTCTGTCCAGAATTCCAGCAAATAAGTCTTTTTTCCTTTTTCGAAACTATTCATGCAGCCCCAAGTACTTGCCCACTCCACCTTCATTTGTGATTTGTAGTATCAGTTTTATTCTCTCTCTTTCATGGTGAGGAGTTTTCTTTGAGAAGGTAATGGAGGATTTGATTTTGTTTATCATCTGTCCAGAGGCTCTTTCATACTTGCTTAGAATGTCTTGTAGTATTTCCAAACTTTGCTTGTTCCCTTTGTAGAAAAACATAGTGTCATCTGCAAAGAGTAAATGGTTTACTTGGGGACATCCAACAACAATTCGTAGGCCCAACAGCTTCTTCTCAGTTTACGTTTTAGTACATATACCCGTCAAGACCTCACTACATAGGATAAATAGGCTAGGAGAGAGTGGATCTCCTTGCCTCACTCCTCGTTTAGGTAATACTTTCCCCATTGCTGCTCCATTGAAAATGAAAGCATATGAAACTGATTGCACACATTGCATTACCCAGGTTATCTACTTTTGGTGGAATCCGAGTCTAGAGAGAACTTTCCTGATAAAATCCCATTCTAAACAGTAGTAAGCTTTACTCATGTCCGTTTTATAGCTAGGGATCCATGTTTTCTTGCTTTTAAAGTATTAAGGGAAAGGATAACCTCATGAGTTATCATCACATTGTACGTGATAGATCTGTTGGCGATGAAAGCAGATTGGTCACATTGGTCAGCACAATGGGCCTAAAATCTGCAACCTTGCTAGGGTTGGGAGTCTTTGGAATTAGGCGAACAAGAGTTTCATTTGTTGCCCTCGGTAAGGAGCTAGAGGTAAAGAAGCTCTTTATTTCTTCAGCAATAGCAAGTCTCATAATTCCCCAATTTGATTGAAAGAAAGAGGCCGAAAAGCCATCTGGTCTAGGGGTTTTGTCCGTGTTGCTTTAGTAAAGAGCTTCTTGAATTTCCTTGTTTGTAGGGAGTGATATTAGTTTCTTGTTTCCTCCATTGTTACTTTTGGGGAAGAGCTTCTTCTACTATATTGTTGCATTGTGTCGGATTAGAAGTGAAAATACTCTGGTAATACTAACAGATGACCTCAGTTATTTCCTCTTCCTTGAATACTGCTATACCATCTTCATCCTCTAAGACTGTAAATCTATTGACCGTTTTCCTCTTGTTTATAGCTGCATGAAAGAACTTGCTGTTCTTATCCCCTAAATCAAGCCACAGAATTCTGCTTCTCTGTCTCCAATAGGCCTCTTTCACCAGGTAAGCATTATGCAGTTTGTGATTAAGATCACATATTACTTCCTCATTAGGAGATGTGCCAGTCATTGTTTCCTCTAGCGTTTTGCAAAGTAGCGCTATCTGTTCCAAACTATTCTTCTGTTTAGTTTTAGTCCAGTGTATAATAGCTACTCTGATTTCATAAAGCTTATGAAAGACGTTTTCCTTTGTTAGTGTTCCAGACCTCCTTTATTGTCTGTTTCAGATCCTCCTCAACATCTAAGTGTCGATCATATCTAAAGATACCTTTCTTCCTATTTTGATCAGGTTCCAAACAAGTAATTAGAGGTTTATGGTCTGATCCTTCAAACCATAAGTACTCACATTTGCTAGTTGGGAAGAGGACATACCATTCCAAGTTTGATATTGCTCTATCCAATCTGCAACCTACTACTTTATTCAGCCTTTTACCACACTAGGAAAAGGGGTCACCTGAGTGGGGAACATCAAAAAATCTCCTTTTGATAAGAAGGTTCTGAAATCAGCAAAGGAGCTTTATGATATGGCTGGACCGCCTAGTTTTTCACCATTGCAATACAAGTCATTGAAGTTTCCTATTAGGAGCCAGGGAGATTCACAGGTTTCATTAAGGCACAACAGGTACTCCCATTGTTCTCTTCTTAGTATCTTGTTTGTGTTTCCATAAGTGAATGTGGTGTAAAATTTTTTACCTTCATACGAGATAGAAGTGTCAAGGTAGAAAAGAGAGATGTTCTCTACTTTGAGGTTTATCTCGTTCCTCCACATTAAAGCTAGACCACCTGCACCATGGCCTTGAGGAGGTACTATATGTAAGTTTATGAAACCCAGATTCTAGATAATGTTCTTGACCTTTACATCAAAATTTTTGGTTTCCATAAGGAATATTATGTCTGGTTTATAACATTGACTTAACTCTCTCAGACGTCGAGCTGTCAAGGAATTCCCTAAACCTTGACAGTTCCAGCTCAACATTTTTAAGGAACGTGATGAGATGGACTGTTAAAATCCATCTTCCTTTTTTTCATTGCAGGGAAAGGTTGAGCTTGGCAGGCATTGCTTGGTTCTCCTATCTCTCGGATAGTGGTTTTCTGGCCTACCACTCTACATGAGGTGAAAGTTTTGTGTTTGGGGTCAATTCTCACTTTCTTTCTCAGAGAAGGTTTAAGTTGAGGGGTCCTTCGTTTACGCCCTTTTGAACTAGTAGTAGTCATTACTTGAGTACCATTATGAGGTAAGTTAAGTGCAGAAATTTCTAAATTCTCCACATTATCTTCCTGTAAACTCAATCTTTCTTTTGCAGGGATATTTTCTTTACTGTTACTCAGTCTGAGTAGTGCTGGAATTCGCTCTGGTGGAGATGCCTGTATGGTTTGGAAATCTTCAGAGTTTATGCCTTGCATAGATGCGCGAACCATTCTGGCGGCAGCTTCATCAAATTCTCCCTTCTCAAGTGTCTGCCTAGTCCTTTCTATTCTAACAACTTTTTCATTTGGATCAGCACAACTAGCATATTGGATCATTACATCCCTAAGTTCCCCTAAGGCTGCTTCCATTTTCTGAGGGGGGAGTGGAGGCTGGTCCAGCAGATGGGGCTCAATAACTAGTGCAAGTTTGTTGTTTCTTGCTGCTTTTGGTCTGTTTTCATCCGTATATTCAGAAATAGTTGTCAGTTCTCTATCCTTCGGCACTTCTCTCCACATCGAGAGTGGATTTGCTTTGGGCATTCTCCTGTTTAAACTAATATCATTCCCTCCGTATTTGTATTCTAGGGATTTGTATTTCCAATTATTCGTGGCAGTAGAGTAGGATGTGTTCGACCTGCTACGGTTGGACCGAGTGTAGTTAGGGATTGGTCCTTTGCCTTTGTTCTTATCAATTCTCTGATGACTTCTTTGATACTCTGTCGAAATGGCCTTGGAATTTTCATGGTTGGAGCTCCATAATTGTCTACCATTCTCTTCTTTATGATTGGGAGTAGGAGCTTTAGAGTTTCTTCCATTGAGCTCGTAGTCTCTTGCCTCATGGTTCAATCTTTGGCAGAGATGACAATATTTGCCTAGTTTCTCGTAGACGAGTTGTGCATGGACCTCTTCTCTGTTTGCAAACTCAACTATAGATGTTATGATAAGTGGTTGTAGGCCATTAATCAGAACTTTCATCCTTGCTGATGCATTTGTTATCTCGTATGTCATGAATTTGCCAATGTCAAACCCTATGCTTGTGAGAGTTTCCTTGGACCAGAGATGAAGTGGGATACCTTGCACTTGGACCTAAAAGGGAATCAAGGATGGAAGGAGGGATTAGTGGTTGGTTCCCAACGCTCCATTGTTACCATCCATTTTGCAAAATGGTATGGTCGATTGTCCAATACCATCTGAAGGTCTTTTTCGTTCTTGAAACTAAACTTGAACACACCCTGACCGAGGTTTGCTTCTACAGCTTTTTCAGAGGTTCTCCAATGTTCAAACAAGAAGGGAATTAATGACCAGATCCTCTAGTGTTTAGGGTTGGTCACTTTCCCTATTAGAGTAAGTTTGTTGTATTCCACCAGATCTGAGGTATCAAAGTTAGAGACCTTCACTCTAGAAACTCTTGGCCCCAGGTCTTGGTACAATTTTATCCTTTCCCTTTATCTTTATATGAGATGTGTTTTGCCATTGAAAGATGTCGGTCTTCACCACGGCCAAAAGGATGATTCAACAATGGTATTCTTCTTGCAAGTATGGAAGATCTTCTTAAGTGGTAGAGATGGATACCTTCCACCTGCAAAAACAAAGATAGTTCTTCACCAGAAGGTGAGATTAGAGTAGCAATCAAGCATTTTCATACTCTTTCTTCACTAGAGCAAAGTGAGAGGGTCTTCCTTCCAGAATGAGAGGGTAATATTCCAGTCATATCATTGCCAGAATTCCTCTTAGGAGGAGAAAACCGCCTGAAAAGTCACTAGATCTAGCAAGGTTTCCTTAAAAGGGACAAAAACTAGGTAGATAAAGAAAGTAGTTTGTTAGAATTTTGAAAAGGACGCCAAATAAGGTAAAAGGACGCCAAACAACCTCGAGACGTGTGTTTGAGAGAGAAAATTAGCTTCTTTTTTTCGAAATCGAATTTTTTATCTAAACAAATACTTTATTTCGTTTTTCTTTTTGTAAAATATACTTTACTTTATTTCCATGTCAACAAGCAAATGCTTTTTTGATTAAAAACTCATAGTTACTACACCTGTTCCCATTTCTGTACTAAATCTTTTTGTATAATGTTATTTTCCATAACATTTTTATTCTTTAGAGTTTTTTTCTTCTTCAATATTACCAACATATCTAAATATGTGTAAAATACCAATCTATATTAAAAGAAATTTTCAATTCCATTACAAAAAAGTATATCATGGTTACTTCAAAACCCATGTATAATGTATCTCACAATAGCAATACATGTTCTTAGCTTGAATAGTAAAAGAAAAACATAAATTCCTTTTAAATGAAATTCAAAAGTTAAGAAGGTGGCCTATAATAAGCATAAACAGAATAAAAAGTTTGAGAGAAAGTGAGGACTAAGAGAATAACTGCAGCACAAAAAGAGACAATTGCCCATGGATTATTGAAGTATTTATGTTTCAAGGTCGCTCTCCAAGCATTCCACTTATGATCGTAGTAACGATTAACCTCAATCGATAACCGAGATAGATAACTATCTTCGGTATCAAATACAACTTCTTGACACAAACGGTTGAATAAATCTGCCACTTCAGAATCACTCCCTAGCCAATGTTCGATAACACCACAATAGTGTAAGTAGCTTACATCATCGTGAGAATCTATTAGGTTGTCCATGAATATTATGTAGGATGTTATGTCATTGCTTGAGTCGATATGGCACTGCTCGAAAGCTATTAGATTCAGAAAAAGTGACTTCGTACCTAAAAGAACACAAGAAGTTTATATTTTTTATATTAATTCTTTATTAATCCATATAAATCGATACAAACGAGAAAATATCAATTTATATGGATTGATATTTTTAATAGGTGATGGATAAGAAAAGAAAATAGTAAAGCATGTGGGGCAGGAATTAAAAAAGAAGCAAATGCGTAAAACGTGAACATACCGTCATGGATAAGTAGTCTCGGTATTTCTAGATAACCGTTTTTGAATTGAATATCCCAAAACCGGTCAGTTTTCCTTTTTCTGAATTTAATACCGGCTTCTCTTAGCTCCGTCACGCAATGTATAAGTTGTTGCCGGCGCTTGTCCGCCACGCGTGTATTCCGAGACCATCTCTTTCGTGTTAGCCTTGGTTCCGGTTTAGGACCAGACCGGAGCAGACTTCGACGGAAAACATCTAGACAATGCAATTCACCCATGTCGGCGAATGGGTCAAAGGCTTTATCTTTTGCCAGAGAGATTTCGAGTTTTGATTGGTCATTTTTGGTCAATGGCTCGTCTGTTGGCATTAGTGGATCGAAGAATCGAACTGCTAATTGTGCCACTAAACCGGTTTGGTTTCGTGTACCAAGCTGTAGCTCTAATAATCGGTTTAGAACGAACAAAGGAAGTTGATTTTCCAGCATTACCATGTCACGTTGAATCGAATGCATCGATCCTCTCATCGCGAATACTGGATCGTTACGAGCATATCTACACAAACGTAAACCGGTTTAGCAGTTATTTGAGAGAACCGGAGTCAACCAGCAATTATGAAATCAGGCTTACCCGAGTTCCGTGAATCCTTCAACGGCTCCTCTAAAGAGCTCAAGGACAAAACAACCATCAATAACAAGCATTTCAACAAATTCGTTACTATTCAAACTAATGGGACCTTCATAACAAGTTCGAGCCTTTTCCTCTAGCTCTCTCATAGCGTCGATATACATTTTAATGCCTTGGTTCGTACGTTTTAATATTCTACTGACTGCACGCCATTTGTGACGGTCCATAGACCGGAGTCGTTTCTTACCATGATGGTATGGACCAAGCGAGACGGTCTGAGGAAAATAAGATTTGTTGTCGTTTTCTTGAAGGTAATATGGAACTCTGTAGATACAGAGCTTTCCCCAGCTTGTCGTATCATCGTCTCTATGTGCTTGTTCAAGCTTGTCTGTAATTGAGATCACCCAATCATCTCGTGTCTCTCTTGGGCTCTCTTTGATTACCTCGATCTTATCGGGCTCAGATTGAGTCTTATGGTTGTTTTGGTCTTGCTCGGATCTGGTGATTTCGGGTAAACCGAGGAGGTTTTGATCTTGATTAACCGGTTCGGATCGTTGGTTCTCGGTTTCGAGTTTTTCACGGATCTTAAGGGTGAGTAAGTACCAGCTTAACATGTCTTTGTAGAAGACAGCCACCATCTTCTTTGGTTGAAGCTTTTCCAGGAAAATGAGAGAGGAAGAGAGAAGCAAGTATATGTGAATGATTTTAAGCTATGGACCCAAGTGATCTGTAATGACAACAACCCTAATTAGATATTTCTAGATACACAAACAAATTAATAACTTTGATAATAAAGATACAACTAAAAATTATATATACAACTCGTTTTTCATTAACTACTACAATACACAAATTAATAGAGGTGTTGTTTTCACTGAATTGCATTATCCGAAACCATCTAAATGCGAATAAATCAACTAGAGAGAGACATGGTAAGATCTTTCTTTTTGATTAGCATGTTACCTTCAATAGTGAATTGGTTTACTAGTGTTTACCATCTCGTTTAAGAGCATAGTTTACGTCTTTAACAAAATAAAAAGTGAGTAACTTACGTTTTGTAAATCCGTCTCAATTATTATCAAAGCGTGAACCTATAAAACATTAAACATAAAGACCAGTTTAAAATGAAAATTGATTTTTTTATATTATTGTTGTAGAAATTAATTAGAGATAGGCATGAGACAAGTATTTTTTTTATGATATGTTTTTTTGGAATCATAATTAGCTATATATATTTATATAATTATATATAATAGCCTGGCATGATATGATGTGATGTATTCATGTAGGTAATCATTTAGGGAATATAAGAGAAGGATGACAAGATAAGATTATTTGTTTTGTCGAATTTGGGTAATTTCAAAAGATTAAAAAACACAAAATAAACACACACACAGACATATATATATATATATATACACATATATATTAGTTGTTTATTAATTTCCTCTTTGTGTCAACTCAAAGTTCACATTTCATCAATAGTTATTAATTAATGGATTGAGCAGTTTTCGTTTTTGTGCATTATGTTATTTTTCTTATATCTTATGCACAAAGAATTAATTACTAAGAAAAAGTTATAAAAAAGAAATGGTGAGAGGCTTAACAAACATGTCACTATACAGCTAGTGAGGAACATGGCACGATCTCAGCATTTCTCATATGGATGATATGATTGTTAACAAACTCTTAATCTATTGACGCATTTTTGCTTGGTTATATATAGCCAAACTTTTAGGGTGTGACGGATGGAGCCAATAAAGGAAAAGAAATGGTTGAAATTGTTCACGTCGATTGAATTAAGACTTTTCTTTAGATTATAAATGTAGCTAGCGAATATATGTTAGCCCTTATAATTATCACTTCCCAATTCTTCACTATTTAATTCTTGATTTTCTTCGTCTTACTGCACGCATATCATACCTTTTTACGTTTAGTCAAAATCTTGTAATAAATTTGACGAGTGAATTTGAGTATCATATTCTTTAGTCATTAATATATTTTTGTTGACAAAATTTGATTCATAGTATAAACTTTAAACATTATTACATTAATGTTTTAGAACTGATCTAGTCTACTGATAACAAGTCCAAATCTGACAATGCTACATTATTAGTTGGAGGGACATCATGTAAAATAATGTAGGATAATGTTATATATGTGTATTTTAGTAAAAAAATTTCTTTGTAATGCAATAGAAAAGCACAATGAAGAATATACAAAAATGTCAGAATAAATATACAAATATGAATTGTAATGAAAATTAAGAAGGTGGCTTAAAATAAGGATAAGCAGTGAAAAAACTCTGAAATAGCGTAAGAACTAGCAAAACAAGTGCAGCAAAAAAAGAGAAATATGCCCAAGGATTACTGAAATACTTGTGCTTTAAGATAGCTTTCATAACATTCCACTTTCGGCTATAATACCCATCGACCTTATTCGACAAGTGAGATAAATAGCTATTTTGGGGATCAAAAGCCACTTCTTGACATAGCCGGTTGAACAACTCCGCAACTTCGTAATCACTTCCTAACCAATGCTCAATGATACCACAGTAATGTAAATAGCTAACATCTTCAGCAGAATCTATTAAGTTATCCATAAAGATTATGTAAGATGTTATGTCGTTACTTGAGTCGATATGGCATTGCTCGAAAGCTATAAGATTCGAAAAGAGAGATTTGGTACCTACAAGGAACACGAGATTGTGTGTTATTTTTATAAGTCTAGTTATGTATTTGGATTTAGAGAACAAGTCAACTCAATTACCATCATGGATAAGTAGTTTGGGAATCTCTAGATAACCATTTTTAAATCTGATATCCCAAAACCGGTCGGTTTTCCTTCTCATGAACTTAATACCGGCTTCTTTTAATTCCGTCACGCAATGTATTAGTTGTTGTTGTCGCTTGTCCGCCACACGCGCTTTCCTTGTCCATCTCCGTCGTGATAGCCTCGGCTCCGGGTTCGAACATGGACGAAGCAGATTCCGACGGAACACATCCAGACAGTGTAACTCACCCTTGTCCTTGTCGGCAATTGGGTTAAAGAATTTATTTTGCCCTAGTTTTGACTGGTGGGGTTTGGTCAACGGCTCGTCCGTAGGCATCAGTGGATTGAAGAATCTAACTGCTAATCGTGCCACTAAACCGGTTTGATACTGTGAACCAAGCTGTAGTTCTAATAACCGGTTAAGAACGAACAAAGGAAGTTGATTTTCTAGCATTACCATGTCTCTTTGAATTGAATGCATCGATCCTCTCATTGCAAATACTGGATCGTTACGATCGTATCTACATACAAAACAATCAAAGTCAGCACTTTAGATAAAGGGATCTGTGATTAAACCGGGAATTAAATTAAAAACAGAAATTGAATAACGTTTCGATTGCTTACCCAAGTTCCGAGAATCCTTCATCGGCTCCTCTGAAGAGCTCAAGCACAAAACAACCATCAAGAAACATCATTTCTGTGAATTTGTTACTGCTCAAAACAATGGGACCTTCATAGCAAGCACGAGCCCTCTCTTCAAGCTCTTTCATAGCGTCAACATACATTTCAATGTAGTGCTTGGTACGTTTCATGACCATATTGACCGCACGCCACTTGTGACGCTCCATGGGAAGAAGATGTTTGTTGCCATGGTGGTATGGACCAAGAGAGATGGTCTGAGGGAAATAGGACTTCCTGTTGTTCTCTTGAAGGTATTTTGGAACTCTGTAGATACATAGCTTATCCCAACTAGTTGTGGCGTCTTCTCTAAGTGCTTGCTCCATCTTGTCTTTGATTGAGATCACCCATTCTTCTCGTGTCTCTTCGGGTTGTTGGTTTCGGGTTTGAAGTTTTTGACGCATGATTAGGGTGAGAATGTACCATGTCAACATGTCTTTTTGGATGATTAAAGAAGATGGTTGCCGATTACTTTCTCTTCTTTTGACAAAATAACGCCAAGGAAGAATCGGTCCAAATGGTCGCGGTGGCGGTGGTGGTGGTGGAGGTGGAGTTTTGCTTCTTTTCTTGAAGAAATATTGCCTAGGAGGAATCGATCTAAATGTTGGTGGTAGTGGTGGTGGTGGTGGAAAAGAAAGAATACGCACCATTTTTTGGGTTGAAGCTTTTCCAAGATTTTTTTTTTTGGATAAGTAGCTATTTCAAGATATTGAAACAGAAAAATGTCAAAACCAAAAATGTAACTACATTATAGATCTGTGCACTACACACTCATTAAGAAGTCTATTTATATTATATCTAATCATACAAATAAATAAACTATAAATTTGTCAATCTATATATTTATTACCTCGACCGGCCACGTTATGTTTTTTTTATTAGAGGGTCGAAAATATATATAAACAGCAAAAGCCACGTTATGTTTGTTTTTCAGTTATACAAATCCTTAGAGAAAGATTCTAAGAAAACTCATTTCTCACTAGCTTAATCGGTGTATTATGAGGGCCTTAACGGAAGAATTTATTAACATCATAACTTTGAACTTTGTAAGGGTCTGAAAATTGTTTGTAAGTTATTTCAAGGATTGAGCTTGAGACTCCAAACTCTTGCTTCAAAGTTTTCTATACCAGCTACGAAAAAATAACAGGATACAGTCCCTGATAAAACAGTTTTTTTTTTTCCACTTATAATGAAGATTAAAACAACATAAAAGGAAATTAACCAATATGTGAAGAATCTTCTGTAGTTCTAGCATACGGGGTCAAGATTGAAGATACAGTGAAATAATCTTCCTTTTTGTTTTGTGATACAATTGGAAAAACTACAGAGTGAAAACATTCCAAGAAAAATGAAAATAAGCTAAAATAATGAAAATCAAGGTGATGGTGGCTTAAAATAAGGATAAGAAGTGAAAAAACTCTGAAACAATGTGAGAAATAGCAGAATAACTGCAGCAAAGAAAGAGAAATATGCCCAAGGATTATTGAAGTACTTGTGCTTCAAGGTTGCCTTTACAACATTCCAAGTTCGGTTATAATAGTGGTCAACTTGATTAGACAACTTAGATAGATAAGTATCTTCGAGTTCGAAAGCCACTTCTTGACATAACTGGTTGAACACATTTGCAGCTTCTGAATCATTTCCTAACCAGTGTTCAATGATACCATAGTAATGTAAATACCTAATATCTTCAGCAGAGTCTATTAGGTTGTCCATGAAGATTATGTAGGATGTTATATCGTTGCTTGAGTCGATATGACACTGCTCGAAAGCTATCAGATTTGAGAATAGGGACTTTGTACCTACAACAAACACAAGAGACATTCGGATTTTTTTTTGTTGTTGTTGTTGTTGTAATAATGTGTTAGAGAACAAAAGTGAAGTACTTACCATCATGGATAAGTAATTTGGGTATCTCGAGACAGCCGTTTTCGAACCTAATATCCCAAAACCGGTCGGTATTTCTTCTCTTGAATCTAATACCAGCCTCTCTTAGTTCGGTTACGCAATGTATCAGTTGTTGTTGTCGTTTGTCCGCCACGCGCTTTCCCCACGACCATCTCCTTCGCGATAACCTCGGCTCTGGCATCAGACTAGGCCGGAGCAAACTTCGATGGAAAACATCCAGACAATGCAACTCTTCCTTGTCCTTGTCAGCAATTGGGTTAAAAATAGTTTGTGGCAAGTTTTCGATCTTGGTTGATAGCATATGAGTTGGCATTAAGGGATTCAAGAATCGTATTGCTAATTGGGCCACTAAGCCGGCTTGGTTTCGTGGACCGAGCTGTAACTCTAATAACCGGTTTAGTACGAATAACGGAAGTTGGTTTTCCAGCATTACCATGTCTCGTTGAATTGAATGCATCGATCCTCGCCTCGCAAAAACAGGATCATTTCGATCGTACCTATACACAACACCAAGGCTTTCACTGGCACTAGTTTTTGAAGTAGTTTTTGGCTTTTGTTTTGAAAAAACTAATTTTTTGCCATTCAAGTTTTTGCAAAAATAAGTTTTCTAAAAAGTAGGAAAACTAGTTTTTGAAAGTTTCTACTAATTTCTAAACAAAAACCAAAAACTAACTTTCATTAGTTTTTGCTAAAAATTGATCGTTGCTTTGTTTTTTATTTTCTTATTTTGGTAACTTTTTTTTAACTTTTTATTTTTGTTAACTAATATATGTAAGAGTGTACTAAATCATCTGTAGATATTAGACTTTAAATATAATGCAATAAATCTATATATTTCTTTTTTGCATTCTTTATAAAATTTTGAACGTTTTTTTATTGTCTAAATCTAATATATATATAAATAAAATTTTAGAACAAATCAATCATAAAAATATTTTTAAAAGTCAACTATTTCGAAAACCGCTTTTGAAAGTAGACCGGTTTAGCATGTAATTGAATTATATGCTTACCCGAGTTCCAAAAAACCTTCGTAGTCTCCCCTGAATAGCTCAAGAACAAAACAACCATCAAATAACAGCATTTCAGTGAGCTTGTTACTGGTCAAATCTATATGACCTTCGTAGCAAGCACGAGCTCTGGCTTCGAGCTCTTTCATAGCGTCAATATATATTTCGATGCTTTGGTTGGTACGTTTCAAAACCATACTGACCGCACGCCATTTGTGATGCTCCATGGGCAGGAGCTGTTCGTTGCCATGGTGGTACGGACCAATGGAGACGGTTTGAGGGAAGTAGCACTTCTTGTCGTTTTCCATAAGGGAGTGTGGTACTCTGTAGATACAGAGCTTTTCCCAGCTAGTTGTGGCATCTACTCTACGTACCTGCTCCAACTTGTCTTTGATCGTGATTATCCATTCTTGTCGTGTGTCTTCGGGTTGCTGGTTTCGATTTTGGAGTTTTTGTCGCATCATGAGGGTGAGCAAGTACCAGGTCAACATTTTTCTGTGGATCAATCTTCTTTTTCTTAATCTAATAAAATACAGTAGAGGAAGAACAGGCCCAAATGGTGCCAGTGGCGGTGGTGTGTGCGTTGGTGGTGGCGGTGGTGTACTACGGCCACGTGGCTGTATAACGATATCACGGACTGTATTCGGAGAATGAATCGGCCCGAATGATGGTAGTGGTGGTGGAGTAGGAATCACCATATTTGTTAGCTGAAGCTTTTGAGATGATTGAGAGGAAAAGTCAATAACGAAGATGTAGCTGTTTTGAAGCTCTGACTAATTTGCTTATATTTGTAGACCTGTACATGTTGGATATTTAATGGCAACACTTCTCTGCATTACACACACGTTAATAACTTTAGTAATACTCATACATTATGACTTTAACATTAAACGTAATGGATAATGCTTTCATGGGCCACATTTTGATTGTTAGTTAGTTCTTCTAAAAACTTATAAAAAGACTCAAAAAAGTCTAGTGACAATTATATATATATATTTCATGGAGTGATAAATTGAAATATTCAAAGTCTTACTAACAAAAATTGCTCTGTATTTCTTATAAAAGAATTTGTACATTTTGACAATAATTGAGATTTGAATATTCAAACTTTTTAGTAAAAAATTCAAATCCTATTCTCTTCTAAATGTATATATTTATAGTACACCAATGTTATGATTTAATAGTAATTTAAAAATCTGTCTGCATTCAACCGAACCTATACAACTGTGCTTTACGTGACGACATTCTCTATATATAGACACAACATAAATTAAACAAAACTTGTTTACATATAAAGATAACTCTTAACACATATTTGTGTTCCTGCAAGCAATTGCATTTGTTTTGTTTTTTAATAGAATAAGAATGTCATATATTCATTAGGTTAGTGTATTTTTCATATAATTATGCTTAATATTCACATGTTGAGAAAACAATTTGTATGGAAAGTTGGCTTGTTATATCCCTACTGCTAACAGATCGTGGAAAAATCCAATTAAACATGTTGTAATACATAGCCTGTGCATATTTCCTGAAGCATGAACCCGAAGTCGATTCGAAATACTTGTAACCAAATCAAACCAAAATCTATAAAATATTCAAACAGGTTTTACATTATGAAAGTGTGAGTATCCAAACCCGATCGGGTAAAACCCAAATCCAAACGAATACTCAAAATATATAATATATTTACACACATATATATATATATATTTAGTTACAGAAATATTTAAAATTATAACTACAAATCTAAATGAACTAATCAATTTATAATTAATATAATAAAAAACTAAAATAATAAATATTTTAATTAAATTATGATATTTTAAGATTGTTTTTTAATTTTTTAGAAAATAATTTGATTAAAATATTAATTGAAAAAATTTGGATATCCAAATCCGACCCGAACCCAAAATTTAATACCCGAATCTGACCCGAACCCGTATGAATACCCGAATAGGTCTTATATAGGTAAAACCAAAATACTCGAAACTCAAATGACCCGACCCCGATCGGATCCGGGTACTCGAATGCCCATTTTACCCAGACCCGAAAAACCAACCCGAAACCGACCCGAAATTTTGGGTTCAGGTATAAACAAAAGTAACCATCAAGTCTTGGCATAGAGTACTCGCAGGTATCGGGTTGGGTCCGGGTATTACCCGATACCCGAATACTCGAAAGGGTACCCAAACATTTTAGGTATTTGGGTACCCAAAATACCCGAATACTCGAAAATGTACCCGAATATCCGAAAATGTACCCGAATATCCGAAAATGTACCTGATGTGATAACGGAGCAGCAACAAGAACCCGGACATGAAGTGGAACAAGAAGACAACATGGAGCTTGAACCGGAGGAAGTTCAACAAGCAATGGAGCTGCCTATTGGACTTATCATTAGAGCTAAAGCTAAGCTACTTGAACAGGCTGTTAGCACAATGCTAGTACAAGCTGAAAGCAACCTTAGTCTTATGGCTAATCCAATCACATTGGTTATGATTCAAGCCGACTAAGAGTTATCAATGGGAGGTGTGTGTTCTTGCACTATTTTCCTTGTTGCTACTTTTGTCCCTTTGGGTTTTCTAGCACAAGGTTTTTAACGAGTTAACACATACTTTACACTACATCCCCATTGACAACATGCTACAAACCGACGAAGAGAGGATCAAATCGGCCAAGTATGGATGTGGACTTTAATTGCATTTTTATATTAAGTCTTTAATTGGGCCATCTATGTTTCAGCCTTATTTAGTCCAGCCCATTTCCGTGGCTATGAATACTCTAGACCCTCAACTTGTTTGACCATCGAACCTTTTAATCTAATCTCTCTTTTCGGTTTGATCATTGAGGGAAAAACCCTCTAGCTTGCTAGTTCTTTGGTGACTAATATCCATATTATTAGTGAGGTTTGAAGACCATGAGATTGTCATCTCTCTCGGTAGTTCAATTCGGTCCATCCTTCCTTATCGTTTCTCTATTGCGATCAATCTATTCAAAGCTATCTAGGGCTGTCATCGTGTCTCGTCCATCACTCATGGGTTTCCTTCACTTTATGGCTTGAGTGTGTTTCCCGGGCCATCTCCTATCTCGTAAGGATCTTTTCAAGTGGTAGCAGAGCCATCTCAAGCAAGGTTGTGTCGAAACCCTTCATATTCTATCCGATTTTGTGTTTAAACTTTTCATATTCCATTGATCGGTCAACAACTTTTTATTTCCTTAATTAATTTTCGGTCAATAGTCGTTGGGGTATTAAAACTGTGAACTTAAGTAAGTACATACTTTAAATGTTGTTTGAACAATTATTTTAGTCAAACAAGACTACTCAGATTCCCTTGTTTGTTGCGTGTAGGTCATGGCGGGGAGTGAATATGACGATGAAACACCAAACAACAAGCTTTTGGTCGAGGCTATCACGGAAAAAATGACTACAATGGTGAACCAAATGTTTGACAATTTTAGGAGAGAACAACGTTTGACTCCTGATCAAACACGAGAAGGGGTTGAGGATAGCCGAGAAGACAAAACGCAAAATCCTTTACCGGATGATCAACATGAGGAATCGGAGAATGATGAAGACTCCTCAGATTATTATGGCAGTGAACGATCTCAACGTAGTACCCGCAGTAAAAGGAGGTCTAAGCATGATTAAAATCATCAATCCAATGGCCCTCACATACTTAAGCTTAAAATTCCCGCTTTTCACGGCAAGAGCGATCCATATGCATATATTGAGTGGGAAAAGAAAATTGAGCTGGTGTTTGATTGTCAATACTATTCGGAGGAGAGTAAAGTCCATTATGCAGCCACAAAGTTCTGTGACTATACTCTTAGTTGGTGGGATCAGCTTGTGACAACGAGGAAGCAAAACAAAGAACTTTCTATCTGTAGTTGGAAGAAGATGAAGTAACTACTCCGGAAAAGGTTCGTTCTAAGCCATTATCATAGAGAGCTTCACACAAGGTTGAGGAATTTGCACCAAGGGTGATAGGCTCCTCGATGGTAGACCCTCGACCAATACACAAGGCCTAGATTCGGTTGTTGAGTTTTTGGCTAAATACACCAAGGATAAAGGGGAGACGAACTTCCTTGGGAAACATGTCGAAGATAAAGGAGAGACGACCTTCTTAGACATGTTTCAGCTGCCTAAATTCAATGACTCGTCCATCACTCAAGCACCTGAGCTGGACTCAAGGAGATCACTACAACAACCTTCCGCGGATGATCCTGAAGACATACGGTCACATATCAAGACGCTGCAGACGCTACAAAGAGAATTAAGACATGAAGTTGATTGCTATGGATTCTTGACTCAATCAGTTAACTTCTCAANAGTTGATTGCTATGGATTCTTGACTCAATCAGTTAACTTCTCAAAGTAGAATCAGCCCAAACAAAGCTCGGAGCCGAAAGTTATGGATTTTAGAAGCTGGACCTTCTGT
>OVAX01003210.1:0-21602 GCA_900406405.1 Lepidium africanum
ACCTAAAATCATAGATTAGTTGATCAGGCTAACCTAAGCATTAAACAAGAATTTAGATGGACAATTATCTATTTATCAATCTCTACTTGTTCCCTAACAGTAGAATTCTAAATCCCTAGAATCCCTAAATCTGACAAGTAGATTACTCAGACATGGAAGAAGAAGAAACATAAATCATATTGAAAAGAAACATAAATTGAAATTAAATCAAAGAGGGTTCAATAATTCTTCTCTATGGTTGAGAGATCTCTTCTCCCTTGTTACCAAAGCTAAAAATGAGTTCTCAGAAGTCTCTAAAGTCTGCTATGTCTCTAAAACGAAACAATAAAAGGCTATATATATGTTCCTAAAAATGCAGGTACAAAACAAGAAAATTAGGTTTCTTCTCGCGACGCCATTGAACGATCGATCAAGGAATTGACCGATCGATCACTGTTATGTGGTCGATCTCCCAAGTTGCCAAGTTGATCATCAAGTCGAGTGCTTGAATCTTCAGGTGGTTGATTGATCGAGCACTAAGTGTGAGGTCGATCAACAGGTCGAGCGCTTGAATAACTGAGTGCATTGATCGATCTATTTTCTCGCTGAAAACTCCAAAAATTGTTCCAAACCTTTCAAATGCAATCCAATGAGCATGATTCCAATTTTTCGTGTTTTTGACCTGAAAAACTCTAAAATATAGACAAAGACTATGAAAATAACTGAATTAACAAGCTCAAAACCGATAAAAGTGATGTATATCAAGAACCCAACCATATCAGAGCTCTAGGGATGGTATCTTCTCCAACGAGATCAAAGACACCAAACGAATCGACTGTAAACCCACTATTGCAGCTCAAACTGGACCACGAGACCAAACCATTCAAATTCAATGCGACCAATAGAAGCTTCAGCCCACCTCGTCACCACCTGTGAGACCACTGGCAAGGCTTCTCCCAAAACTAAGAGAAATCCGGATGAAATCCGGATGAAATCCGGATGAAATCCTCTCTACCCAACATCAGATCGAAATCCTGATGAAACCCTCTAATATTAAACGGAACGTCAGATTGATGGAGCTAAGGGTAGAGAAAGACGGCGACAGAGCTAAAAGAACCTCCGGTCAAAGCCAGTCATCTTTCTCGAGCAAATATCGATGACGACAATTAGGTTTATACGAAGACATAGAGAAAGTCCTAGTGAATTCACTTATTTGGTTGAGATATACTCGTTTTCAAATATGTAATTTATGAAGGTAATTTGAACTTCTATACACAAAACTATAATAAACGGATATACCTATTGATCACATATAATAAGTGATCATTCGATGAAGTTGCTTTCATACAATTTATGCTAGAAGATATAAATCCATATATATGTTTTGACAAAACCCAACATATTAAATATGGATAACGCAGACTGGATCAAAATTTATATTTTGGCGAAACAGAGATTCGGACCCACTTTCACGATTTACAAACAAAATTTCCGTCATTGTTTACAATATTCAGAATCCACCCAAAAAGAACCATTTTAAATTAGAAAATATGAATATAGTGGTTGTGATATTTTACAAATGTTCACACTTGCTAAAAACTAACCGTTTTATAATTTTATTTTGCGGGTCCATTAACTTTATATTATCCACGTATTTAAATATATTATAATAAAATCAATAATACCTAAATGATCATAGCCACTAAAGTTAGGCACTCGACAGTGTCGCAGTGGACAAATCAAAATTTTTCGGATTTATATTGATTTACTTTTCTCTAGAAGGAAAGTAAACGTTACCAGACAATATCCAAAAAACAAAGCCTCACTCCATTACTGTTCTTCTTGTCTTCTTCTTTTGCTCACGGTTTTGATTTACTCTCGAGTCTCTTTCATAAACAAGAGCATCTTATTTTCTCCCTTTTCTTTTTCTTTTATAATTTCAGTTGTAATATATACAGAAGGTTCACGTTTTGCCAACTCCTCAACAAGTTCTTTTTCCCCTATACCTTCACGGATTTATACAATAAATTCGCAGTAATCTTCTGTCGAATGATATCTTCGACGTATTTCCAAAAAACCCGGTGAGCGAAAAAATTTGATTTTCCTCATTAACTCTGCAAAAGCACAGCTTCGTCTTCTTCCTCTTTTTTTTCTTCTTCTACGTTATGGACTAAAAATATTTCTAACAAGAACAAGAAAGCTTTGACTTTACCTCCTTTAGAAGGTAACTGAAGTGAATCTAGTTTATTATTGTCACCAAGCTGGTTTCTTCTTAGCGAGTCTGATCGATGGTTCTTGTTTTCTCTTTGATGCTCTCTGAGTAAACGAGAACAGTGAAAAAAAGTCTTACATCTACATTTAAAGAAAATAATATTTTTACTTTTGTCTGAATCTGTTTGTGTGTTCTTCCTTTGAATCTTTTTTTGTTTCCAGAGAGAGTATCTTCTCCACACTCTCATGGCTACAATAAACGATGTTGGAATAGCAGCAGCAATAAATATAGTCACAGCATTGGCTTTCCTCTTAGCTTTTGCGATATTCAGAATTCAACCAGTAAATGACAGAGTCTATTTCCCTAAATGGTATCTCAAAGGCTTGAGAAGTAGCTCTATACAAACTGGTGGCTTTGGAAGCAAGTTCATCAATTTGGACTTCAGGTCCTATATTCGTTTCCTTAATTGGATGCCTGAAGCACTTAAAATGCCTGAACCTGAACTTGTAGATCATGCTGGACTCGATTCTGTTGTTTACTTGAGGATCTACTTACTTGGGTATATCTCCAAAGACATTTTCTTTTTTCTTCCTATTACTAGCCTATCCTTACATGCTACAGTCATTTTTTGACGCCATGGTTTTTGATACAGGCTCAAGATCTTTTTCCCCATAACTTGTGTTGCTTTTACAGCACTGATCCCTGTTAATTGGACAAACAAGGCATTGGATCGCTTAAGGCACTCTAATATAAGTTTCAGTGATATTGATAAACTCTCTTTATCAAATATACCAAATGGGTCACCCAGGTAATAGACACTTCTCCAAGTTTGTTGGCTTTTTTCTTTGTTTAATATGATTACTCATTGAATCTTCATCTCTGTAGATTTTGGGTGCATTTGTGTATGGCTTACGCGATCACTTTGTGGACATGCTTTATCCTGAAAAGAGAATACCAGAATATAGCTTTAATGAGGCTACAGTTTCTTGCAAATGATCAAAGGAGACCTAACCAGTTTACAGTGAGCAGAAAATTCGAAACTTTTGATCCTCTTCAACTTTTACTTTCTCACAAATCACCTCACCATAGCTGAAACCTATTGGATTTTCTGAATCTTAGGTGCTGGTGAGAAACATTCCTACAGATCCTCATGAATCAATCTGTGAACTTGTTGAACATTTCTTTAAGGTCAATCATCCAGATCACTACCTCATGTACCAGGTAAATTTATTTGAATTTTCTGAGATATCCATCTCTAGCTTGATTTCTGGGTTGACCAATTATTAATCTGCTTTATAACTCAGGCAGTCCACGATGCAACCAAACTTTCAGAATTGGTTCGTACAAGGAAACAAATGCAGAATCTGCTAGATTACAATAAAAACAAACACATGAGAAACCTATCTAACAGGCCAGTTATTAAGGTAAACTCACATTTATTAATCACATAAGCTAAAATTTCTCCTTTGTTGTTTCCCTTTCTTTGAAGACTCATTTCAATGTCTGCAAGTAGATGGGATTTCTTGGATGCTGTGGTGAAGAAGTTGATGGAATCAAGTATTACACGTCCACTATTGAGGGTCTCACGAGAGAAGTAAAGTGGTCATCTTAACTACTCTAGGCTATTGCTATTATTTATAATCCTCATTTGGAGCATTTAATCAAAGTCACTTTGGATGATTCAGATATCTGAAGAGAAAGTAAGGTTGAGGACCGGCACAAAGTCCATAGTGCCTGCAGCTTTTGTATCTTTCAAGAGCCGTTGGGGAGCAGCGGTTTGTGCTCAAACTCAACAGACAAGAAACCCAACGGAGTGGCTAACTGAGTGGGCGGCAGAGCCACGAGACATCTACTATGACAATCTGGCACTGCCATATGTCGACCTTAAGATAAGGAGGCTCATAGTTGGTGTCGCATACTTCTTCCTCACCTTCTTCTTCATGATACCAATAGCATTTGTACAGTCACTCGCGAACATTGAAGGCATAGAGAAGGCTTTTCCTTTCTTGAAGCCCCTTATAGAAGTGTAAGTTTCTGCCTCTCTCCATGAATATATTAACCAGTTCTGTCCCGCTGTCTTATCTCCATGAATATATCAACCTGGTCTGTCCCACTGCCCCGTTGATAGAATATCTTACATCTTTTGGCCTTTTGTGGACAGGAATTTGTTGAAGTCAATCATCCAAGGTTTCCTTCCTGGAATCGCTTTGAAGATCTTCCTTCTTTTCCTCCCAAGAATACTTATGGAAATGTCCAAATTCGAAGGTTTTGTCAGCCATTCCTCATTAGAAAGAAGAGCCGCATCTAGATTCTACATCTTCCAGTTCATTAATGTTTTCCTCGGAAGCATAGTCACCGGGACTGCGTTTCAACAGCTTAACAGCTTCCTTAACCAGTCTGCAAACGAGTATGCTTTTTAGATCTCCCCTTGCCTCAATTTCACTGGAAATCTTATTACTTACTGAATTGAATTTTATGTTCTGCAGTATTCCGAAGACAATTGGCGTCTCGATTCCAATGAAAGCAACCTTCTTTATAACATACATAATGGTAGATGGATGGGCTGGTGTTGCTGGCGAGATACTGAGATTAAAGCCACTCATAATCTATCATCTAAAGAACTCCTTCCTCGTGAGAACTGAGAAAGATAGGGAAGAAGCAACTGATCCTGGAACCATCGGATTCAACACCGGGGAGCCTCAAATACAACTCTACTTCCTTCTTGGTCTTGTTTACGCAGCAGTTAGCCCCATCCTTCTTCCTTTTATCCTCATGTTCTTCGGCCTGGCTTTCGTAGTGTACCGTCATCAGGTGAGATGACTGAATATTTTGCTTCCTTTTTCTTCCAAAGGTTGAGCACCATTAAGTAACGATGAAGGCTTTTTGCAGGTTATAAATGTGTATAACCAAAAGTATGAAAGTGCTGGAAAGTTCTGGCCTGATGTTCACAGGCGTGTTGTGACCGCACTGATTGTTTCACAGCTGCTCTTGATGGGTCTTCTAAGTACCAAACACGCTTCTAAGTCCACTCCATTGCTTCTTGTGCTTCCAGTGCTGACAATTGGATTCCACATGCACTGCAAAAACCGTTACCAGCCTGCTTTTGTCACATACCCATTACAGGTTAGTTAAACAAAAAAACATAAAGAACTGAAGATCTCTACTAGCTTTGAGTGAAACGTGTTAGCTAATCTTTTTGATTTTTCGAGCCAAAGCAGGAAGCCATGATCAAAGATACACTGGAACGCGTACGCGAGCCAAATCTAAATCTCAAGGCTTTCCTTCACGATGCGTACGCCCACCCAGAGTTCCGAGTTGGAGAATCTACAGAGCGCACGGAGAAGCTGGAGTCTGATAAGTCACCAGAGTTAGTTGCCACTAAGCGTGGCTCATGGAGGAACACTCCTTTGCCTAGCAAACATAGCTGTCCTAGTTCACCCTGTTAGTTGCTTTGTTCTACCTTTAATGGTGATTCTTTTATACTCTTTATGAAGTTTACCTCGTATTGGAAAAATGTACATATGAACGATTGTATTATATGCAAGAAAACATTTATACAACTAGATAGGCGGGTAAACGATCTACGATTTACATCCCCTCGAAATTATCAAAAAGAGCTAAATGTACCTAGTTATTTGCCTCGATAAATTTGACCCTTTGATAAGTTTAACAATCTAATTTCTTCTCCAAAATAAACTCGAATATTAATTGCCATTTTGGCTGATTTGAGTTTGTTAAATCGATTCAAAAATAAGTAATCTTCTATATTCTTTTCATCACTTAAGTTTTTTCATCCATTTTCAATTCTTATATTCAAATCAATTTGAAAAAAATTTGAACTTTGCTATTATCAAATATTAAACTTGAATATTTCTTAGTATATCTATAATTTTAAGAGCAAACATGATAAAAACAAGAAGAAAATGATAAAAAAATGAAAAAACGGCCGCGTTCAAACTTTTTACTATTAATTTTAGTGTTTCCAATCTTATAAAAGAAACTACAACCACTAGACTAGCTAAATAATTATGTTATTCATATACAATATTTAATATACAAACATTTTAAGGAAAATTTGGGAGGGAACCCAAAAATATGAGTGGGAATATACATATCTAGGTAGACCCCCTTTAACATTAAAACAAAAATTCGAAAATTACATTTGTTTGTTCATACAAATGTATTTATGTAGTTGTAGTATATTTCATAACAATTCATGTATTCATTCTTTGTTATTTAACTTAACTACATATTTTGCATTTTAGTATCTTTAACATCACCAAAACCTTAACAAAAGTGTATTATGTTGTATGTGTGGAAACTCTTATGATAATCCATACAAGAAAAAATATTGTTTAATTTTATTACAAGAACTTATCTTTTTAGTTATATATCTCTCCATATGGATACTCATCAATTAAATGTCACATTAAGAGTATCAAATGAGTGGATCATAGTTGTATGAGTTTCACATAGATTGTAGCATCCTAATTATATAATTTATATTGAAATCCAACTAAGTTATACTAATCTTATCATATAAATTTTCAATAATTGTTATGATAATAAAATATGGACGAAGATTTGGTTCGGATTATATATTTCAGATTTAATTGTTAATTGGATAGAGTGAGTTATGTATTAGATTTTTTTGTTAATATATCTTTTTTTGTAAATCAAATCACCACAAACTCATATAATTTGAAGCAAATTTAAATTTAACATTCATATTAATTAAAATTAGTAAATTTTAGAGTATACATTTTAACATCATTTGATTTTTAGAAAGAAATCACTTTTTAACATTAAATGTAGCGTAATTTGAAGTACACATATTTTAATAAATCAAATAAATATATATACAAATATTTGGCAAAAATAATTGGAATTAGGAACACAATTTTAAAATATATATTTAATGTTTAACTTTTTTTGGGACCCATTTTTTGGAAAAACAATTTTTTTGTCAACCTTACTCTTATAATTAGATCGACAAGACCTGATTCATAGCCAAAACCAATAAAATCTTTTTTTTTTTTCCTTTTGTATCGGGGAGGAATCAAAATTTGGTGTCTCTGAAGAATGCTAAAGTTGTCACTACCACTAAGCCACACGTCCTCGGCAGGAAAAACAATTTTAAGATATATATTTAGTATTTAGTTTTTTGGGGTCTTGTTTTTGGGAAACCAATTTATTTCTTGTTTCAGCTTTTTAGTTTAAAGAAAAAGGAAAAATGACAAAAATATACCAAAATTTCATTTTAATGCAAAAATATACCATATTTGATTTTTTTTTCCAAAGGTAACCCACAAGGGTAGTGAAGTTTCGCAAAGAAGACTTCATTTGAAGTCTACTAGTTTCAGAAGAAGACTTTTTATGAAGTCTCTTCTTAAATTATATATTTAATTTAAAATTAAAATAGTAATTATGATTATATGATTATAATTTTTATTACAAAATCTAAAACTAAACAATTATGATGTATTCAAATTAAAATTTCACAAAAACATGGTCAACTAAACTAAAGGAAGATCACACCACAAAGTTAATCATAAACAAACTATGTCATGGTTTATGGTTTAGGGAAATAAGATATAGTAACCATGTGCGATTTGTTTAATTTTGCATTCGAAATGTAGAAATTGAATAAATGAAGTAAATTGTACATATATCGACAAATTATAAGAATTAGGTCTAACATTTGGGAAAATATTCCATTTGTGGTGTAGAATTTACGATACAAAATTCAAAATTTAAGGTTTAGGGTTTAAGGGTTAAAGAAGAATTCACTTGAAGTCTACAACTTACGTGAGTGAGAAGACTTGAAGTAAAATTTTTTTTTAAAATAATAATAATTGTTATATACTTATAACTTTGATAACAAAATGTAATAATAAACATTTAAACATTTTCATATTTTAGAGAAAATATTTGCGGTATAGAATTTATGATTTATAATTTAGGGTTTAGAGGAGAATTCATATGAAGTCTTCTAATTCCAGGAGAAGACTTCAATTGAAGTCTACAAATTTGAATTAAATTTGGTTTAAGGTTAACCGAAATTAACCAACGATTGTAAAAAATTGAAATTGGTTTATAATTTAGGGGTTAGAGGGGACTGGGTCATGATATGTTGAGGCCGTTTTGAAGAATTGAGAATCTGCTATATCTGCTTTTAATCTAATACCAAATCATTTTTAATGAAACTTGAAAATCCCATTTTAGCCTTTTATTCATCTTTTTTAAAAAATTAAAACAAAAGAAAAATTAAATAAAGAAATTACCAAAAAATTAATTTAACGGAAGTAGGATTGGATCTGGGCTTTCTTCCTCCCACATCATCCTACGTGCTCCAGCACCGGTGATATCACCGCCGCCACGGGGATCCACCTCAGTTGAAGCCCTATTTCTACATAACTTTCTTGCTCCACACCTCTATCTTGTCTCCTATGAAGGTAATTTTACCAAAATTGTATGTAGTTTTCTTGCTCTGATTTTGGTAGCATATTTGGTAGAATGTATTCAATGGGGATATGGGTGAAAACTAGCTTATTGGGTAGAATGTGTTCAATGGGAAGAAATGTGTTGTAGATTAGCACCCATAATCCCATTTTTTTCTCCGGTGATTTCGCAGATGTATAACTGGGTAAAACTAGTTCTAGTATTTCTTAATTAATTGAGTTTTGGCAAAATACAATGAGCGAGGATGTCATTATATGGTTTGCAAAAAACTAGTACTAGTGATATTATTGTGATAAAAATCGTATAACTGGGTAAAACTTGTTCTAGTATTACTTAATCGATTGAGTTTTTGGCAGAATACAATGTGAGAGGAGGTCATTATATGGTTTCAATGCGAAGGTCGATCCAAAGGATGTTTAATGATGCATCATGTAGTAGAGGATATTAACTTGTCGGTGATGAAAGAATGTCTATACAAGAGACTAAAGTTAGATGAAAGCAATGTTAGATTGAAATTGAGTTTTTACCCACCTATGGTCGGACGTTCGGTGGAAATGACTATCTCTGATGATGTGGATTTGCGTGGTTATCTATCATACGTTGATGAACGTAATGGTAGATGCTAATTGTTTGTGGAGGTGATAAATAGACCGGAAGAGCCTTAGGAAACATCAAGACATGTATCGAGAGTGGTTAGAAGTTTGGTTGGTAAGAACTATGATGGGTGTAATAATGGTGAAATTGCAGCCAATGCAGAACTGTATATGTGGAACCAGAAATGGTAGGTTATAACTGTGTAGGTGATGTAATTGTACCAGAAGATGTATGTATTGAGAGATTGGATATTGATGATGAGTTTGTCGAGAGTGGAATTGTTGTGGAAAGTATTCAATTCATGGAAGAATGGGATGACGATTTGGGGTTGAGTTTGCATCAAGAATTTCGGAATAAGAAGTCATTGCAAGAATCTGTGGATAGAGGATCATTTGGCAACTGCTTTGGGTTTCATATTAAAAAAACTGAACCAACATGATTGGTTTTAGAATGTAAGAAAGAAGGCTGCAATTGGAGTTTAAGAGCTTCAAGGATTAAAATACAGAAATGTTCTTCATTAGAAAGTACACAAAGATGCATACATGCTCTTGGGCAAGTCAGAGTGAGATCGGCCACACGAAGAGAGAAGGCACACCACAATTAGTTGCATCTATTTTGGAAGAGGAATTTCCTGGACAACTGAACACTCCAACTCCTAAAGTTATAATGTATCTTGTTAAGACAAAATTAGGCATGAGTATATCATACTCAACAACGAGGAGAGGGAATGAACTTGCTATAAGTAATTTGCATGGCACTCCGGAAGAAAGCTACAAGATGTTGTACTCGTATCTATATATGTTAGAGAAGGCGAATGTGGGTACAATAACACATGTAAAAGTAGATGATGATGGGAAATTTTGGTACCTTTTCATAGCTTTGGTTGCTAGCATTCAAGGGTTTAAGGTGATGAGAGAATGATGCTAGTTGGACGTGGTTTTTCGAGATGTTCAAAACAGTTATACCTGATATTGACGATTTGGTATTTATGAATGACAGGAATGCAAGGCTCATCGGCGCCGTAGGTAATGTGTATCCAAAAGCTTATCATGGGCACTGCATATGGCATCTGGCATAAAATGTGAGAGATCATGCAAAAGGTTCAAACAAAGGTGTAGTTGCATGGAAATTCATGGAATTGAGTAGGCAGTATACATAGGCTGCTTTCAACCGTGAGTATTCGTTGTTTGTGAAGTGATTTTCATCTGCAGCCAAGTATTTAAAGGACACTACCGTGAAAGAAAAATGGGCAAGGAGCCATTTCCCGAGCGAAAGGTACAACATAGACAAAAGTAACACTATGGAATCTATGAACAGTGTGTTTAGGGATGCAAGGAAATACTCTCTAATCCCCATGCTTGATACAATCTTAAGAACATTTTCTCGGTGGTTTATGGAGCGTCGATTAGAGACAGCTTCTGGTAAGAGTTTCAAGAAATTTGTGCCTTACGTGGAGAATCTAATGAATGATTCATGGGTTGATGCTGAGAGATTAATTATACAGCGACTGAACACTTATGAATTTGATGTTATTGGTAGTGATGGTAAGATGTATCGGTGAACTGGAATTAAAAACGTTGACTTGCACATGCAGAGTTTGATGTCGAAAGGTATCCTTGTTTACATGCATTGGCTGCTTACATTCACTACACAGAGCCAGAGGCTAGTATTGGAAACCCGATCCAATTGTATCAGTTGTGTTCTAAATATTTTTGGATGGAGTTGTGGGCACTCGCCTATGTCAGGACAATTCCTTTAGTGCCGGATATGTCTCAATGGGATGTCCTTCCTGAAGTTGCAGTCATGGAGATATTACCTCCGAAAAAGAGTGATAAAAAGGGTAGAAGGAAAGAAAAAAGGTTTCCATCTGCGGGAGAAAAAAGACGACGTTCTGGGGCAGGACAAAGATTCCAACATCTGCTATTTGGGGAATCAACTCTTTGATTTTGTGATGTATTCTTTCTTTGTAACTGTAAAACTTTGTACTACTTTGAAAAATTCGACGTGATTTTATGCGATTTTCCATGTTGATCTTGTGTGCACGTGTATGTCATATAAATGTTAGTATAACTTAAGGTCTATATGCAAACCATAACACGTGTATGTTGTCTAAGTCTTAGTATTATGTAAGGTGTATATACAAAACAAACGTTATACAAATAAGTGTAATTGGGAGAATAACTAAATAAAAATTTGGTAAACATAATCTAATTCTACTGTGTATAATAACATTGTGTAATTAGGATAATAATTAAAAAAATTGTATACAAATAAGTTATAATGTAAGATTCAACACACCATAATACTAGTAATTCCATGGTTACTTTATAACTAATAACAAAATTAGGAACTTGATGTTANAGTAATTCCATGGTTACTTTATAACTAATAACAAAATTAGGAACTTGATGTTACGTAATTCTCTGTCTAAAGGATTTAAATACATTAAACACTTATAATCATAAGAAAAGTTAGAATAAGTGTGTGTACAACTAAAAATAATATGTTTAACGATACGTAATACTAAAATTACTGTAAAACATGAAAAGTATAACTCTTTATAAAATTTGGTACAACTATTAACCATGTACAACTGCAGCAGAATTTGAAAAAAATTTCGTTGAGCGCTCAAATATTTTGGAAATTTAATGAAGCGCCAAAATTAAAAAATTTTGGGTTTTGATTTTTTTTTTCTTTATTAATCACCCCAACAAAGGTTTTCTCTCTCCTTATCTTCATTCTTCACTTTTCTTGAAAATTGTCGTTCTTTGATCCTCCTCCAAAGGTTAGGGTTTTCGAATTTTTTTGTTTATTCATGTTAGGTTTTAGGTTTCTCTTTCTGTTGCTTTTGTTTCTGCAAGTGGTTAAGTATCACGGCATCAATTTAAATTTCAATTTGGCTTTTAGGCATAGGGTTTTGTTGATTCATATCATAACTTGGGTTTTTGTTTCTGATATAGGTTACCATGGTTTCTTCTCCATCATCTACATCCTCTGACGAATCAACACGTGTTGCGGAGATTCAAGAGCTGAGTGACTACATTAAACACGTCGAACTTTTAGCCGATACCGAGTGGGGAATCCCTGAGAGATGCCCATGTGGTGCCAAGCGTACAAGGTTTGCTTGAAAGTCATAACACTTTGTATAACTAGTATAACATGTATAACTAAAATAATTAGTATAACTATCAAAAATAACTCCCTTTTTTTGTTTCATTTAGCCTGATGGTATGCATCACCACCAATTTTGGGACCACATAATTGAATCGGAGTATGAGCACCTTCATTTCGAAGTTGAACAGTTGAGAATAAGTTGGCTGCCCAGAATGTGGAGTTATAAGAGAATAAGGCGTTGGTGGCTAAGTTCTTAGCTAAAGAACAAATTCAGTTATTGTGGATGAAGGTGCATGAGCAAGATGAGGAGATTAAAAAGCTCCAGGACGTTGTGAAAAGCCTGTTTGGTTTTGTTTAAGAACTGGTTTAAGGTTTAGTTTAAGCCTTAATGGGGATTTATGTATAATATTAATCTATGACTAATATGGTTCTATCTATGTTGCTAGCTATGTTTAAGCCTTGTGAAATATGCTTGATGGCTTTTGTAATATATGTTTCAGACTTTGGTATTATGTTTAAGACTTGCTATCTATGTATTATGTTCAAGACTTGTGTAATATATTTAATAGTTTTAATGAATTATGTAATATGTTTAATAGTTTTATGTAGCATTAACCAGTTTTACAGTTGTACGTAGTATTACGTAGTTGTACAATCCTAGTTGTACGCAATTTTTAGATTCTAGTTTACCATAAATCTAACACCATCATAGTTTGAAAATACATTCATACACCATCGGTAGTTTGACAAAAAAACACTACTACTAAACCATACGTTTTGCCTTTGCCCCAGTGAATGACAAAGTGAGATTGTACTCTTAAGCCATACGTTTACCACCCTTCTTTTTAATCGCAGGTTGAGATGAAACTCCAACTTGTTGCTGAGAAGACGCCACCACAGCAAGCTCACCTGGTGGGTTTGTTGCCATAGCGTGACCCACCTCGTTGTCAACCTCCTCAGGGTCAACTCGAACATCACCACTGGCCTATCGTTGGACGGTATTACAGTAAGTATGTGAACAACATAGCAATTACCAGTTAGTTGTACACTAGTTTTACCTGTTCCAAGGACAACACGTTTCATTCAAACCGTCAATCTTTTCTTTCAGGGACTTCATATCCTCCTGAGCGTCAACTTGAACAGCACCACTGGCCTATAGTTGGATAGTAATACACTAAGTAGTTGAACAATTACACACTAATTAGTAGTTTTACACTAGTTTTACCTGTTCAAAAGATAAGATTCTTTCATTCAAACCGTCAATCTTTTCTTTCATCAACTTCATCTCCTCCTGCATCGACTTCATCTCCTCCTGCATCGACTTCAAAAGCTCAGCCAAATCGTTTGAACTTGTATGGACTTCATCCGTTCTTGCATCGGCGGTTTCCCTAGTTATCATCGGTGTGTTGCGTAATCGTGCTTGTACATCACTATCGAACATAGAACAAAATTCAATGGTAAGCCATGAGCGTAAACACTGCATCCAACTATCCTCAACATATTCATTCCTAAACTCCTTATCTTCTTCTACGATGGATGCCAACATCATCCTTTCTTTATCAGAACATGTGATGATGATACTATCAATGTCATGGAGAAGAAAGTTAACTCACATAAATATGTTACTAAATATAGATTATATAACTCAGACAACTAACCTTAGTTTGACCAAGAAAGTGGTTGATTTGTATTAGAGAGTATCTTGTAGCACTAGGATTCTTGAAGTTAGTATGGCACATCCTATGGCAGTCTAAAAGTGCAGAAGAATGTTCTTCTCGACAGTTAATACTTAACTCCGGAATTGTCTCAAAAGCCAATAACTATAAAATAAAAATATAGGCCACAGTTAGCACAATACACAATATAACTATTACCAAATCCTTAAACTATTTAAATTAACCTCCAAAGGAATAACGAAACCGGGAATGGACCATACAGTATTTTTAAATGTCCCATTACAATGCATAACCGTATGATCTATCTCACTAAGCACATGCTCAAAGGTCCATCTACCCCAAGGAAAGTCTCGGCAAAATGCTAGATCATCCACAACTCTCAACATGAATGGCTTCACGGGCGTCGCATCTTTTCCTGTCTTCGTCGGAGCATCAAGCACATTGCAAATAAAGTACAAGAAAAGCATCTTATGGCTTTTGTACGGTCAGGAACCATTCCCTGCAATGCTTTTTTTACGTCCTTCAATCTTATGGCTTTGAGACCTCTAAAGTGCTTCTTCCAAAACATGTCACTCTCGGCAGTTCTTTCGTAATTCGGGCTCTGATAGTGGTTGCAGTTAGGCCCGGATATCAGTGCGTGTTACCTCAGGCTGTATTGGACCGATGTACCATTGACTATGAACCATGCCTCCCTTATAGTATTGATTTTTGCAGTCCGTAGAAGGAGCATCCACATACCCATTGACATGTGAGTTCTACTCATCAACATGTGGAAGATGTGCTTGAACTCTGGATGGTTGTTGAACCAGTCTGTCTCATAATCAGTGAGCGGATACCTTAAACCATCGAACAATTCCACAGTCTATCGAATATAGCACCGTGTCGATATCATGGTCTTATTCTTGTACTGCAACGGCTTAAACCACACTCCGTCAGGTTTTTGTGCACACGGACCATCTTCCTCATCTGCAATCTCTTCTCCATTCTGCAATGAAAAGAAAACTCAGTAAAATTACTTAGTTATTCCCAGTTTTGCGAAAGTGTATACTTACCTAGTTATACACAGTTTTACTTCATCTCAAACTTCCTCATCATCGTAATACCAATTCCTTTTCCTTCCAATCCAACTACTAACCATTTCAAACCAACATAGTTTGAAACTACTCAAAAATAGAAGGAATCAACCACATACCATTGGGTCATCTTCTTCTTCGTTATGTCCCTCACTTTCATCATCTTTCTCTTCATCTCCTTCACTCTCTTCTCCGTCTTCATCTTCTCCTTCACTCTCTTCTCCGTTTTCATCTTCTTTATCTTCTTCGCTTTCGGCAGCCGTATCTCCTTCATCACTTCCGTCAGCCGTCACTTCTTCATCACTTCCATCAACTGTCTCTTCTCCATCTTCATCTACATCTTTAGCGTCACCTGCCTCTTCTTCTTCTTCAGACTTATCTTCCTCTCATTTGTTCTCCCCTTCGTTCTCTTCAATTTCTTCTGGTGGTTCTTCACAAACTGGAGCTCTCTTTCACATATTCACACCCCAATGATTTTTAGTTTGAATGGGAATTGATTTTAAGTTTGAAGAGAAGAATGGAAATCGATTTTCAGTTTGAAGAGGAGAATGGGAATTGATTTTCAGTTTGGAAATTTTTTTTGAAGAGAACGACGATATAGAGAAGAGAAAAAAGCAAAAGGTTTCCAGGTTTTAGAGTGTAATATTCAGAGGCTAAATTTGTAAAATCACATTTGTTCCATTTTTTAAAAATATTTATTTAATTTCTATTTTTTGGGTGGTGTTTTTAGGTTTTTCTTTTTCAAAACGGACTTCCCAAATAATGTTCCGAGGAGACTCTATATGAAGTCTTCTAATTCCAGGAGAAGATTTCAATTAAGTCTCTGAATTCGAAAATTGAATTTGGTTTAAGATTAACCGAAATGAAACAACGATTATAAAAAATTGAAATTGGTTTTGTGGTTAACCAAAAATTAACCAACAGTTTTGAAATTAACCTACATATAAAAGCCAAAAACTATTAACTATTAACCCTAGCGCCTCTCTCTTCTTCTTTCTTTGAAATTTTCTCAACCATCGCCACCGCCTTCTATTCCCAACATCTGGCGAAATGCCGCTGCCGCCGCCGCATTCGAAATCTCTTATCCTTTCCGGCGGCAATCTCTTCAAGGTAATCTCATCGCCTTCTCCTCTCATTTTCCTTCTCTTCTCTTCTCCTCTCATTTTCCATATTTTCTCTTTTCCTTTTCTTCATCTTCATTTTTCTGACTTATGTGGTTGTTTTTTGGCATAAGGCGAAGACAAGACTCTCCGGTGTATGGCGTCCACTCTACCACCGGCGTAAGGCGAAGACAAGACTATCTGGTAGCTATTGTGGCGGTATAACCTGTCTCTTTCTCTCATCTCTCTTATCTCCTTCACTTTTGTCTTCTCCTCTCTTCAGATCTGAATTTTTGTCATTTTTTTTTTCATATTCCGCCGTCTCCACCGCGACTCTCCCTCAAGTCGCCTCGTCACTGCTGTGTTTCTCCACCCAGTCACCTCTCGTTTCAGAGTCGAAAAGGTTTGTTATATCTCCGCCAATCTTTGTATTTTGCTAAAAATTTATGCTTTCTGACATTTTCTTGTCTATTTTGCATGTTCCAGTGGACGATTGTCCCTTCAGCCGCCTCTCTTGTTTGACAAATGGGCACCTCTTTATCCCTGGTGCAAAATGCTCAAACAGATTGTATTTTATTGGAAATTTTTGTTATCGTTGAATTGTTCTGGGGAGAGATTATGAATAAACAAAAACGTTGCATCATGGAGACTACTAAAGAAGTCTTCTCTGTTAGGGATTCCTTACGAGACTACTGATGAAGTCTTATCTGTTAGGGTTTCCTGAGGAGACTTCTGTTGAAGAATCCTATGGAGACTTCTCGTGGAGACTCCTAAAGAGACCTCTCATGGAGTTTCCTAAGGAGACTTCTCTTGGAGACTCCTAAGGAGAGTTCTCATGGGGACTACTCAGGAGATTTATGGTGGAGACTCCTAAGGAGACTTCTTGTTGAGACTACACATGAGACTTATCGAGGAGACTTCTCGGGAGAATTTCTGAGAGACTTCTCGAGGATACTTCCTAGGAGACTTCCCGAGGAGACTTCCTGAGGAGACTTCCTGAGGAGACTTCTCTTGGGAGATTTCCTGCGAGATTTCTCAAGGAGACTTCTCCTAGGAGACTTCCTGAGGAGATTTCTTCTGTGGTTGCTGTTGTATTTTTGATTTGTTGGTGGTGTTGTGTGTTTGTTAAAGTTCTTGAACTTAGCAAACTTTCTTTGACGTTTGTAGGTACCCTCGTGAAAAGGCCAGTATTTCCACGAAGGTTTTTCATTAAAGGTCTTGAACCTCAGCCAACAAAGAGTATCAAGTATTTTAGTGGAGATGTCAAGCTTATCAATGCGCTGACTGACGCTCTACTTGAAGAAGAAAGGCTAGAGCTATATCAGTCAAGGCTTGGTGTGTTTTTGAAGTTCCATGAGATAGGGTTTGGTTGGGCATCCGGACTTGTACATCATTTGCTTACCTTTCAGTTGGAGTGTAAGAAACCTTATGAGCTTTGGTTTCTGATTGGTGTGAATCCAATCAGATTCTCGCTAATGAGTTTGAGTTTCTCACTGGGCTGAACTGTGCATAAGTGAAGGATCTTGAATCACCTACCACTGAAGTTACACAGGAAATGCGAGACTTTTGGGAGCTTCTTGCAGTGCCTAAAGATTAAGGACTAAGCTATGATCAGTTCGTTGCCACTACTGAAGTCTGTCATACGGGGACCCGTGCAAATCAGATGAGGTTAGGGTACCTATCAATATATGCTGCTTTTATTGACGCAAGGAAGCCTGAGTAAGCCACAAGTCTTAGTCTAGTTAGACTGGACATGGATATTGTTGCCTTTGAGGCCTATCCTTGGGGAAGAGTTGCACACAAAACATTGATGGATTCTATTAAAGAAACCACACCTAAAATAACCGGCTATCATATCGACGGATTTTTCCAAGTCCTTCAAGTTTGGGTCTATTATGCGCTTCTGGATTTTGTAGCCAATTATACCGATCTCGTCCCTGGTAATCCTTCTTCACCGTTGCTAGCATACAAATGATCTATGAATTGAAAGAATCCATGGGAGAACATGGCCAACAGGTATATATCGTATTTATTTTGCATTATTATATGTCTATTTTGTATAACAAGTCCTAATTCTTTACTTTTTTTTGTATTTTTGGTTTTTATTAGTGCAGACCCTGGTCCGATCCTGCATTCAGAAGAGCTACACAGACATGTTCCCAAGATGGGACAATTATGAGGAGGATCCAAGGATTGACAACGTTGTAAAGGCGTTGTATGGTCAGTTCGGGCGTAAATGGAGATTCACCAAGTCTGACTGGAATACAGAGGGTGTGCTGGTTATGGTACCCGTTGCTGAAGTTGTGAAGACTGAAGTCATGAAGAGTGAAGATTCAAAGAGTGAAGTTGTGAAGAGTGATGGGACAAAGAGAATTCGTGAAGAGCAACCATATACTGAGGGAGCCTCTGAGGAACCAAAGAAGTGAAGGGGTCTTCTTCTTATACGGAGATTAATAGCAGCTCGATTAAGACAATGATGGAGTATATGGATCGATGCTGTAAGAATATGCTTGCTCATATGATGGATGAGATTAGTAGTGGAGAACAACGGATGTTGGATGGTATGCGCATTTGCTAACAAGAGATCCACACTCTATCTGAAAGAGTGTCGGGAATTGAGACGTCCTTGGAGGCAGTCAGAGGCGCATCAAAGGAGCAGGTTAAGTCCGCTGAGTAGCATATGGTTATGAACTCTAATCCTAACAAGGAGGAGACCAATCCGCCAGTTGGCGTTAGTCCTAAACCCTCTCCAAAAGTTAACCAAGTTTATGAACTTTGTAAAAAGAAATCATCCAAGTAGTTTTCTTTGCATTTGGTTCTTGTGTAGTTGTTGTGTTATGAACTTTGAATCCATTCTGGTTTTGTTTTTTAACATCTAATCTATGTAATGTTCTTGTGTATTATGTACTATGAATATTTAAAAAATAAAATTGTAACATTGTGTGCCTAAAACATATTTGCATATAGATCATAATCTTCTAAGCGATAGTGTAAATGGTGCAGCTGAAAAAAGTGTTGTTTTGTTGGATAAAAAACTCCCCAATATGGATTTCGAACTTGTTCAGAAGAAAAAAGAAGAGTAGAAAACCAAAATTGTACAAGAAAAGATTCGTGATCGGACTGAACGGATGAGAAAGCTAGCTCATACCCAGTTGAGTCCATTCCAAGGAAATATCACAGCCAAGGAAGTTATCCCAAACAAGATAGTTGGTGGTTATGATCCTCTCTCACCCATAAATAGTGTTCAAGTAGATTAATGGACAAAAAGAATGAAACTAGAACTGTAAGTCCTTCAAGTTTACTTTACTATTATCTTCGTTATAAATATTGTATAATCAAACTTTTGAGTTTACAGGGACTTCAAGCAGAAAAAAAAGATTAAAGGGTCAATTATGGAATGGTACAAAATCCTGAAAACGCCTCAGGACTGGCTGAAAGACATAGTACATTTCATTACTCAGTTTCATTCATATACTGCATTGGTAGTTTTCATTGGAAGACTTCGTTAGAAGACTTCACTAGAAGCTGGCTAGTTTGTTTTGTGTATTGTCTATTTGATACAACACATAGACACTGAGATTAATCTTCTGAGGAGTCGTTATGCAAAGCATCCAGAATGGTTTCAGTTAGGGCGACTATGCATGGTTGACTCTGGATTGTGTCAGATGTGAACCAATAAATTTCAGTAGTTTCTTGATTCTGAACCCAACCTAGATGGGACAGGGAGACGCTTACCTGGTGGATCACTTGATTACTACTCAGGGGAAGAGCCATCATATTACCACAATGACAAATAAGCAGTTAAAGAGCCTCAGGGGAAGAGGCATTGGATTGCTTTGTGGATATCCATACCAAATAAGCACATCATTGTTTGGGATTCTGCAATTGGATTGGTGCAAAATCATGTGAGGCATTTTGTGACTCTTGTGCCATACATTATGCGTGAATTGGCTCCACCATATATGCACGAGTGTGATGTATGTTCTATGCCTTAGAATATCCAGAGTGGAGATTGCGGTGTATACTGTTTGAAGTACATCGAATGCCATGTGCTCGAGATTCAATGGGCTCCGATGTTTTGTAATACCCATGTGAAGCTCATGAGGCAAAAGTTATGTGTTGAGATATATGCTGAGACATGAATTTTGGGCACAGAGAAGGAAGGATACAAGAATCTTGACATATACGATGAGACAGGTGTGAAGCAGAAGTAGTAGGCTGGCTATTTTTTATCTAACGGTTACATCCCATCTTGTTTCCTTCTATATTTTTGTTGTTAGGCTTCAAGAAAAACTTATTATTTGGTATACTGCATTTATTGTTGTGAGTGCAAGATAACTAATCATTTATTGTATTTATTTACAGGTTTTTTGGTGATGATGATTGGGTTTAGGTGATGTAATTCGTTTGTAAGCATTCTACATCCTTGTCTGACATTTATTAGGAGACTTCTTTATTAGACATCTTCAATCTTAGGAGACTTCTTCAGGGTGATGTAATTCTTTTTTAAAAGATAATTATCTGCTTAGGTGATGTATTCCCTTTGTAAATATCTGCCATATTCCACCACATTATATTTATTTGACCATAATATTCCACCACATTATAAAATCATCATCTATGAATACCACACAACATTATAAAATCATTATCCATGAATATTACAATATTCCACAATTATTATCCATAAACAACATACTAGAATAAATAACATACTCGAGTAATCAACATACTAGAATAATCAACATACTCGAATTATCAACATACTCAAATAATCAACATACTTCGTCAGCTTTAACATCAATCATGGTCCACCTTTGTTACCTATCAATATATAATAACAATGTCAAAAATTTTACTGAGCAAAAGAAAGTTATTCCAAGAGAGTAACTTACACAATTGGTTCGAGTATAGCCCGGTTGTTTACATTTTGAGCAACTGTATTGCTTGGAAATTCGACTTGCCTTGTTATGTCGCATCCTAGCAATTTCTAGCCAACTCTGCCATCTAGATTTCTTCTTTCTTCCAGGAAGAATCTTCACAACCAGAGGAAGATATTACTCTTGTTTCTCTACTCTGTAGTCACTTTTGGGGTATATATTGTGAGAATACGCTGCAGTCAAATATTCCTTCTTATAAGAAGGACATATTGATATTCATGCATTTTGCCAATTTTAGCTTCATAGTTTGCATATGTTTGCATTAATTCATGTTCCATAATATGCATTTTAGAGTCCAATTAGGATCATTCTTGCATTTGCATAGCATTTGGAGTATTTCAGGAACTTTGGAGCAATTTTTAGCACTTTGGGTCAATTCGGAGCATTTTAAAGCAAACAAGCATGAAGACTGCAAGTTAAGCCTAGAACTAAAGAGCTGGAGCCAAAACATC
>OVAX01003211.1:0-21598 GCA_900406405.1 Lepidium africanum
AAAGAGCTTGTGCTCTGCTTTGTTTACAAACCAGAGTTGCAGACACTCTGCAATCTTTGAGATGATGTTGGGTTTAGCAGCTCGTTCTGGTTGGAGTTTAACACAAATGGACATATCCAACGCTTTTCTACACGGTGATCTTGATGAAGAGATATATATGTCTCTGCTTTTGGGATACACTCCACCTGCAGGTACAATTTTACCTCTAAATGTTGTATGCATATTACACAAATCCATTTCTGGATTACGGTAGGCATCTAGGCAATGGTATCAACGTCTCTCATTTTTTTTCCTTGGAGCTGGATATATTCAATCAGAAGCAGATCACACCTTGTTTGTTAAAACAACACCACAATCCAAAGTTGTTGTCCTAGTCTATGTGGATGACATTGTTGTTGCAAGCAATAGTGATATAGCTATAGCAGAGCTCAAAAAAGTTTTACATGGAGTTTTCACCATCAAAGACTTAGGACCTCTTAAATATTTCCTTGGTTTAGAGGTAGCAAGATCATCGGCTGGGATTTCAGTTTGTCAAAAACAATATGCATTGGATATTCTCAAAGACACGGTCTTCTTGCTTGTAAACCAAGCTTAGTTCCCATAAATCTGAAGGTACAACTTGGCCTCTCAACTGGTATTCCTCTTTCTTATCCAACTCCTTATAGGGAACTCATAGGTAGATTTATGTATTTGACTATGACTAGGCCAGACATTACTTTTGC
Organism: Lepidium africanum; assembly: GCA_900406405.1. NCBI lineage: Eukaryota > Viridiplantae > Streptophyta > Magnoliopsida > Brassicales > Brassicaceae > Lepidium > Lepidium africanum. The sequence continues at coordinate 723 of OVAX01003211.1, forward strand.
TGTGCATAAGTTGGTTCAATACTTGCAGAAATCTACTGATCTTCATTTTACAAATGCTCATAAGATTGTGCGTTATTTATAGTCAAATCTAGGATAAGGTTTATTCTACTCAGCCCCATCAGAATTATGCTTGAATGCCTTCTGCTGATGCAGACTGGGCCACTTGTCTAGATACACACAAATCTATTTCCGGTTACTGTGTTTACTTGGGAAGCTCTTCAATTACATGGAAATGTAAGAAACAAGATGTTGTAAATCGTAGCAGTATTGAGGAAGAATACAGATCCATAGCTGATGCAACTAGGGAACTCATTTGGCTCCATCAACTCCTTCGACATTGTGGAGTCACTCCTTCTAGTCCAGTTAAGTTTTTTTGTGACAACAAATCGGCATTACATATTGCTTCTAATCCTGTGTTTCACGAGAGGACAAAACACATAGAAGTCAATTGTCACATTATTAGAAATCAGCTTAAGAGTGGCTTCCTTAACACCCATCGCGTTGGTATTCATAATCAACATGCTGACATCTTAACAAAACCATTTGCATCATCATTATTTCATTCCATTCTATCCAAGATGTCTGCATCAAGTCTTTACCAATCTACTTCTCCGGATTAAAGACTTGAGGGGATGTATTAGAATAAGCTAGTTGGTTAATGATCTGTTATTTTCATTAAACATATTGTTAATTAGTTAGTTAAACATGTCTGAGATATAAATACTCTTGTATAGCTTATTTTACAGTTTAACGAAGATAATAAACAATCTCTTTCTGTTACATGGTTTCTCTCTCAACTCTCTAATGGAAATTGATCTTGATTATGTAATACAATCTTTGAACAACTTAATTGTTTCTGGAAGTACCTGCTCTCAGACTTATAAAAATAATCATGTGCATTTAGTTATTCAAGAGATCCCATCTCTAGTCTGTTAAAAGATAATAGACTGTTTTTCAAAATACTACAATTTGCTCTCAGTTTTCAACTCTAACTAAGATAGAAGGGAACCATTTATTATCCATCATTTTCTTTATACAACTTGCTCTATAAATACAAAAAGAATATTATACAACTAGTATTCGAAGATTTATACAACTTCACTGATGACTGAAGACTAAGGTTTTTAATGGTCAATCAATACCTGTCAAAAATCAGTCTGTGGTTACTCAAATACGTGAAAAAATAAGTAAAATTTCCTCTAAAATCATAGTTCCTAAACCGGGTTTTGCCCACTAAAATGAAAAATGACTCAAAAATAACTTAAAAGAAACAAAAATTTGTTAGTCATAGCAAGTGTTCTCCCCCATACTTATTTCACACCGTCCTAGTATGAGTATAAGCAAGAAAGAGGAAGATCGACTTGTAAGAGAAACAAAAGAAAAATGACAAAAGAATAGAGTAGTGAAAATAGTTAACCTATTGATATACGGTGTTTTTATCGATTTCTAACCCTTTTTTCCATGGTTTTATTGAGTCAATGTATATGTTTTAGAATCTTTTAGTATGTTTTGGAGTCTTTTCAGGTCATAGGATACATTTGGAGAAGATGAGATGTTTTGAGTGAAAACAAGCATAAGGAATGCAGAATCCTGCAGAAGTGTCAGAAGTTTGGATTCATTGAAAGACTTTCCACCGTTGGATAGAGCTGAAAGTTGAAGAAAAGATAGCCACACGAGTTAGCTTTCATTTGGAGGTGGTTTGAGGGAAATCTGACCAGCGGTTAGGAAGATATGGCAATTTTACCCAAGACATGTCACTCAAACGCCACTAGAAGAGCCACTCGATCTGTTGATCGACCAGCCAAGACATTGATCGACCACTCTACCCCTTGATCGATCGATCAACCCTCTGATCGATCAAGCGCTGTTTCATGAGAAAACTCTGAAATTTCCATAATTCGCCCGGTTTAACTTAGTTTGTACCAGAACGATTTTTAGTCTATTTAAAATAGGTTTCTGAGAACTTTTTCGTCTTCATTCTATGAATTCATTATTTTTCAATAGCCATTTTTGTTTGCAACCTTGGGGAGAAGATTTCATCCTCCACAACTCTTTGGAGAAGATTTCTAAACCCTCTTATCTTTTAATTCAGTTTATGTTTATGTTATTCTCTTCTTCTTCTTTATTTGTTCTTTTTATTATGTTTGAGTAGTTTACCAATCAGATTTAGAGATTTCTAGGGATTTAGGGATTCAATGAATTAGGAACAAATAGGGTTTAATTCTTGTGTGATCTCCATCTATTGTTGTGTTTAATGCTTAATTTAGAAGTAGCTAGCTAGCTTATGAACCCAGATCTCTTACCATTCCAAAAGCTTGTTAAGAATCAGAACCACTTTAGATGAGCAATTAGTCCTTAACCGCGACAGCTGATGTTAAGGTTAATTGTGGATATTATAACCTGTTCGATAAAGCCTATTGGCTTCTCCAGGACCAACGGCAGTTAGGATACTTTCTACGTTGCTAAATAGAGTAATAGGTGCCACGATAGTGGGCTTGTTAGATTTTATGTTCTAGTCGAGAATTGCTTGAATGAATACCTTGAATAGACTTCTTAGTTCGAATTCCCTGTTTCATGATGAATTCCCTGTGCCTGATGCGTTTAGTTTTCGTATCATTTATTGCTTTGTTTGTTTAGTTTCCATCTTTATTTGATTTGTCTTAGCTCTAGTTTTGTCTCAAGATCGATAGTGTAACCATTGGTCCTCGTGGATTCGATCCTTAAGTGCTACATCGATACGATACGCACGAGAGGTTAAATCGGTACTATTAACCTTGTATCACCTATATAGTCGATCGATCGATCATATGGTAGATTGATTGATCGATCAGTGGTGCAGCTCGATCACCAAATCGCGCACTATCTTCAAACTTCACGATGATCAATCGATTGGTGGTATGATCGATCAATCTCAAGCCACTTGACTCAAATTCCTGAAACATAGCAAACACAAACAAGAAGAAAAAGTAAATGTAAACTAAAAAAAAATGAACAGTACCTGACTAGTGGGTTGCCTCCCACTTAGCGCTTGTTTAGAGTTGATAGCTTGACTTTCAAAGCTCTCAAGGATCCTGAATAGTAGTCAAGGAAATCAAGCCCTCCTTAACTATATCGGTATCAATAAAATATGGTTTAAGGCGCTGCCCATTAACCACAAATTTGCTCCCCTTAGTGTCCAGCAACACTACAGCTCCATATGGGCAAACCTCCTTGATAGTGAAAGGGCCAGACCATCGTGACCTAAGCTTACCAAGGAAATGTTTTCAATTGAGTCTTGTAAGCTGTTCTGTATGTCCAAAGAGCTTCGTCGAGCTTAATAGACCAGCCCTTTCTTGTAGCACCAACTGTCTTCTATAGAATACTCTTGATTTCTCTATTAGAAACCTCAACCTGACCGCTTGTCTGTAGATGATATGCTGTAACGACCTTATGATGAAGTCCATACTTTTTTCAAAAGACCATTGAAAGTCTTATTGATAAAGTGAGAATCTCCATCACTAATGACTACACGTGGGACTCTAAACCTGGGAAATATGACATGCTTAAACATTTTCAGTACAACCTTTGAATCATTCGTTGGGCTGGCCAGTGCTTCTACCCACTTGGATACGCAATCAACTGCCACAAGGATGTCCTGATTCCCAAAAGAAATTGGAAATGGTCCCATAAAATCAATTCCCCAAACATCAAATACTTCAACTTCGAGAATAAAATTTTGAGGCATCTCGTTTCTCCTGCTAATATTTCCTTGTCTTTGACATGAATCTCACTTCGAGATAAAAGACTAAGCATCACGAAACATTGTTGACCACCAAAACCATGCTTTAAGAACCTTAGAAACGATTTTGAATGTGCCTTGCATAAGAAGAACTATGATAATGAAAAAAGATCCCAAAAAATTTCTTCTTCAGTGATGCATCGTTTGGAAATCTCATTTGCACATTGCTTGTAAAGATAAGGTGCATCCCAAAGTAGTGTCAGATCTCCCGAAGGAACTTCTTTTTCTTGTAACCGTGAAACTCGGGAGGTTCAACATCTACAACAACGTAATTTGCAATCTCAGCAAACTATGGAGTGCTTGGAACTCGTGGAATTGGAGCTGGTATTCGGTCAACATTTGGACTAGAACGTATGTGGTAAACCTGTTGATATACCTCATTCTTACCAACTTATAGCTTATTAATTCACATGTTTTCTTTAGTCTTTGTTATGTTTTTAGAGTCTTTACAGGTTCAAATTCAAGGATACTTTGGATTCTACACGTCGAGCAAGCTTGAAGCTTAATTCTGGAAATTCTTGTAAAAGAGCAAGGATCAATCGATCAACCCTTTGATCGATTGATCACATCTTTGGAAGAGAGATCTGCGCTCGATCCACTGATCGACGTCACATAATTTGATCAATCGATCACTAATCCTAGACTCCACACGCTCGATTCGTTGATCGACCTAGTGACTCGTGATCGATCGATCAAAAAGGAGAAGAAGCAAGCACTCGATCTATTGTTTGACCTGATGTATTTGTGATCAATCCACGAAGCCATGATTGATCGATCAACCCATTGATCAATCGATCAACCCATTGATCGATCGATCAACAAGCATGCGAAGCAGAAATCTTGTTTCCTTAATTTTTGTACCAGCTGTATTTTAAAACCAAAAAGATTCTAAAAACAAAAAGGGACGTTACAGATTGATGAGAATCAGTTTTGAGAAACCTTTGAGATGCTGAGGAGGAAATTTTTGTATCACGATTGAATTAGAGAAGAATTTCTACACCTTTGTTATTCGATCTCAATGAATTCCTTGATTTCTTTTTGCTATGTTTCAATTGCCATGTCTGAGTAGATTCGCAGTCAAGTTTAGGGGATTCAAGGGATTTTAGGGAATTGAAGGATGAGGAATAAATAGAATTGCTAGAAGAATTCTCAACCTAGAAATTTGTTTAATGCTATATTAAAGTAGCTAACTAATCTATGATTTGAGATTGCTTATTATTCCAAAATCTTAATAGGAATTGGATCCTTTCTAGGGGAGCAATCAATCCTTAACCGTGACAGCTGATGTTAAGGTTGATTGTAGACATTTTAGAACCGCTTGATAATGCGTATTTAGATCTCTGGAACCAATGATAGTTAGGATCTCTAGGATGCTAGATGCAGAGATTGACGCTTTGACAGTAGGTTAATCTTACTTTATATTTCTAAGTCGAGAAAAGCACAATTATTGACCTGAATAGATTTCTCGTTCTCATACCTTTATTTCCTAATTAAATTCCCTATGCGTGATGTTTTTAGTATTTGATTTACACTTTCTGAATTTTGTTATAGTGTTCTCTCCAACATTATCTCATTGATCTTAGCTCTAATAGGATAATACAATTGATAGTGTAATATTTGGTCTCTATGGCTTCGATCCCTAGATTACTACTTCATTTGCTGTGTACTTGCAGTATGATATAGGGTTAAAACTCTGTGTATCAAGTTTTTGGCGCCGTTGCCGGGGACCAATATTATTACCTTTCGATTTATTACCAAATTTTAGTCTAAGATGTTCGCTTACGTTTTTATTTTTTTTGTCTCTTTGTTTTGTTTTTCAGGTTACTGAGTTATGGAGAACTTAGAAGAAAACTCCATTGATCGTCTGGATCAAGAAGGTACAGTAGAGAGGTTAAGGAGAGAAATTGAAGAGCTGAAGCTGAAAAAAGAGACTAGGATCGAGCAGCAGCATAAACGAGCAATCGGGGATATAGACACTCCTCATGTTCATTACCAAAACCGATCAACAATCTCATTTGTTCCTCCTGAAGGATTTAGTTATGAGATGAGTCCGCAGCTTATAGGGCTAATTCGACAATTTCCCTTTCACAGTTTTCATGCTGAGAACCTGATGGATCATCTCGAAAACTTTGAAGAGATATGCAGCACATCAGCACCTAGTGGGATCCCTGAGGATTATGTCAAGTGGAAGCTTATTAAATTTGCATTGGAAGGAAAAGGGGCTGCGTTGGATTAAGTCTCTCCCTCCAACTTCGTTGACCTCATGGGACAAGATCAAAGATAGTTTTTTGGACAATTTCTTCACCAAAGATAAAACTAATCAACTTAAGAATCAGATTTCTAATATTCAACACCGAGAAGATGAGTCTTTTGGTGACACTTGGGAACGTTTCAAAGGATACAGGAGAGATTGTCTACACCATGGGTTTAGCGATGAGCAAGTGTTAACTTTCTTCTATAGAGGAGTGAGTTGGAATTTCAGAAAGCTACTGAATGCTGTGAGTAAGGGTGATTTTATGACCAACACATGCGAAAATGCCTTCAGACTGATCGACAATTTAGCTGCTAGCTCAGGTACTTTGCATGCTTCTGCATACTACTTTTGGGACAGTGATGCAGATTGTTTTCAGACTCGGAAGATTGCAGGACTGAATGAAAAGCTAGATGAATTCATTGCTACAAGTGGTGTTAAGAAGAAGTCTGTACAACTTTCTGAAACTAAGGTTGAACATGATCAAGACTTTTCAGAATCTGCAATGTTGTATGATGAACAATCTCCTTCGTATACATCATCACATCCTTCATCGTCTGTTGGGAACGATCAGGATGAGATCAAGACATTGCTACAACAACTCATTCAAGGGCAGGCTCAGACAATAGCTGCGATAAACACTAAAATGGATATGATGTAAGAGAGCTGAATTCGAAGTACGACTATGTGATATCTCAAGTTCACAAGTCAAACCCTTCTGTTGATGTATATAAGGAAGATTAAGAATGCAGTGCCTTAACACTAAGAAGTGGCAGACATCTAGAACCAGTAGCGAAGAGAGTCACAGTATAGAATGAGGTGATAATCCTTGAGGAAGAAGCAGAAACATGAATAAGGGTTGAGAGGGATTTTGCTTCGATCGATCAATGACCATGAACCAGAATCTGAACCAAAACTGAGGGAGCCAAAGTATGTAGCTCAAAAGCATAATTCAAACACCAACCTAGAGAGGAGATACGTGCTAGTGCCTCCATACCCAATCCCTCCGAAGAAATCCTGCAAGGATTTAGAAATTGGTAAGTGCAAGGAGATGCTCGCTGATTTGTCTGTTCGGTACCATTCGTTGATGCTCTGTAGATGATCCCGTCACTAAAGAATTATATAAAGGGGCTTGTCACAAACAAGTTTACTGGGGAAGAGAAGGTGATGATAATCATAGAAGATTCCAGCTCTAAACTTCAAAACAAAGCACCTAAGAAAGAAGAAGATCCTGGACGCTTTGTACTATCCATTAGGATCGGTTCTTTAACTTTTGCTCGCTCCCTTTGTGACCTTGGTTCAAGCGTTAACCTCATGCCATATATAGTTGCTCTACGTTTGGGATTTTCAGATTTCAAGAAGACAAGGATATCTCTGATTTTTGTAGATCGTTCAGTGAAACTCCCAGTGGGTATTCTTGAAGACCTTAATGTTCAAATTGGGAATGCTCAGATACCCACAGATTTTGTGGTTCTCAAGCTCAAGGAAGATCCGAAGGACCCCCTAATTTTAGGTAGACCGTTTCTCAGAACAGTTGGACCAATGATCGATGTTAGGAATGGAAGAATAGACCTTCACCTAGGCGATTTGGTGATGAGATTTGAGATGGACAAGATGCGGAAGAAACCTATGCTGAATGGGTTGACATTTGCTATGGACACTTCTGAAGAGGTTGTGGATGTAGTTAGTGAAGAGATTGTAACCAACGATCCACTCGATATTGTACTCACAAGGACAAAGTCTGAGTTTGGTTTTCTCATCGAAGAATCAAGAAGCGATGGGAACGACAGAACCAGCAGAGAGTTATGCTAAGATGCTAGATTCAAGCAAAAGAATTGAGCTAAAGGTCGCCTATCTCGAGTTGGAGTCACCTCAACCTTCAATCTCATCGACTTTGGATGACCCGTGGAGCGAGCTCAAAGCTCCAAAGGTTGAGCTCAAGACACTCCCTGCTGGGCTAAGGTATGCGTTTCTAGGTCCTAACTCAATGCACCCTGTGATCATTAGTGCTAAGTTGAATAATGCTGAAACTACTTCGCTTTTGAGAGAACTTCAAAAGTACCGTAGAGCTATAGGCTATACCTTAGATGATATTCCTGGAATTTCCCCTGAACTTTGCATGCATAGAATACATCTAATAAATGAGTCTAAGATTTTGATAGAAAACCAGAGACGATTGAACCCTAACTTGAAAGATGTGGTCAAGAAAGAAGTCATGAAGCTGTTAGAAGCAGGAATTATTTATCCTATATCTGATAGTAAATGGGTTAGTCATGTGCATCTAGTCCCTAAGAAAGGAGGTGTCACAGTAGTTAAGAATGAGAACAATGAATTAATACCGACTAGAACTGTTACAGGTCATAGGATGTGTATTGATTTTTGGAATTTAAATTCTTCAACTAAAAAGGATCACTTTCCTATGTCGTTTATGGATCAAATGCTTGAGAGATTGGCTAACCATTCTTATTACTGCTTTTTAGATGGTTATTCAGGTTTCTTTCAGATCCCAATTCATCCCGATGATCTGGAGAAAACGACTTTCACATGTCCCTATGGTACTTTTACCTATCGCAGAATGCCGTTCAGACTGTGTAACGCACTAGCCACTTTCCAGAGATGTATGATGTCGATTTGCACTGACATGACTGAAGAAATCGTGGAGGTTTCCATGGACGATTTTTCTATCTATGGTTCTTCTTTTGCTGGTTGTCTTTCTAACTTATGCAGGGTCCTCCAACGATGTGAAGACAAACAGCTAGTGCTGAATTGGGAAAAGTGCAATTTTATGGTGAGGGCCGGAATCATTTTGGTTCACAGGATATCAGGATAGGGTATTAAAGTCGACAAAGTGAAGATAGAAGTCATGACAGGTCTGAAATCGCCTTCTAGGGTAAAGGAAGTCCGAAGTTTTCTCGATCATGCTGGTTTCTACAGGACGTTCATTAAGAATTTCTCGAAGATTGCCAGACCCCTCACGCAGTTTCTATGTAAAGATGTCAAATTCGATTTCAACAAGAAGTGTGAGGAAGCGTTCCTTACATTGAAGGGAGCATTAGTAAGCGCCCCCATTGTACAGCCTCCAGATTGGGAATTGCCATTTGAGATAATGTGTGATGCCAGTGACTACGCAATGTGAGTTGTTCTTGGGTAGAGAAAAGACAAGAAGCTACATGTCATCTACGACACGAGTAGAACACTAGATGATGCCCAAAGGAACTATGCGACTACAGAGAAAGAGCTTCTAGCTATCCTCTTTGCTTTCGAAGTTCAGATAATATCTTGTTGGCTCGAAGGTGATTGTGCATACGGACCACGCTGCTTTGAAATATCTGCTTTCAAAGAAGGATGCGAAGCCTAGGCTACTTTGTTGGGTACTTTTGCTACAGGAGTTTGACCTTGAAATCAAAGACAAGCGACGAGTTGAGAATGGAGTAGCTGATCACTTATCTCACCTTCGCATAGAAGACACTGTCCTTTTGGACGATGGTTTGAAAGAAGAACAAGTCTACCATATACGCTCTGCCCCGCATGCTGTTTGCAAGCAGTCTTCTCCACCACGTGTCCCAGGTACTCCTTGGTTTGCTGAAATCGCCAATTATCTTGCCACAGACGTTGAGCCTCCAGAATTTTATGGTTATTAGAAGAAGAAATTCCTTCTTGATATCAGATTTTACTTTTGGGATGCACCATATCTATACAAGCAATGTTCTGATGGGATCTTCAGATGATGTATCACTGAGGATGAAATCCCAGGAATCTTGTTTCTTTGCCACAGTTCGATGTATGCAGGGCACTTTGCAACTTTCAAGACGGTCTCCAAGGTACTTCAAGCGGGTTTTTGGTGGCCAACCATGTTTCGTGATGCCCATTCTTTCATATCAAAGTGCGATTCCTGCCAAAGATAAGGAAGTATTAGCAAAAGAAACGAGATGCCAAAGAATTTCATTCTCCAAGTCGAAGTGTTTGATGTATGGGGAATCGATTTTATGGGACCCTTTCCTATATCATTTGGGAACCAATACATACTTGTTGTTGTGGATTACGTGTCAAAGTGGGTTAAAGCTTTAGCAAGTCCAACAAACGATGCCAAGGTTGTCCTGAAGATGTTCAAGCATGTTATCTTTCCACGGTTTGGTGTTCCACGAGTTGTCATCAGTGATGGTGGTTCACATTTCATCAATCAGACTTTCAATAGTCTCCTGAAAAAGTATGGAGTCCATCACAAAGTTGCTACACCATATCATCCACAAACAAGCGGTCAAGTTGAAGTTTCTAACAGAGAAATCAAAAGCATACTTCAGAAGACTGTTGGTGCAACAAGGAAGGATTGGTCAGTCAAGCTGGATGAAGCTTTTTGGGCTTACAGAACCGCATACAAGACTCCGTTAGGTACAACTCCTTTTCACCTGGTGTACGGGAAGTCTTGTCATCTTCCAGTAGAGCTTGAATACAAGGCAAATTAGGCTATTAAACACCTGAACTACGATATCAAGTCAGCTTCGGAAAGATGAACTCTTCAGTTGCACGAGCTTGAAGAGATTAGACACATGGCCTATGATAATTCAAGGATTTACAAGGAACAGACCAAGGCTGCACATGACAAACGTATCTTTAACAGAAGTTTTGCACCTAATGATCAAGTTCTCTTGTTTAATTCTCATTTGAAACTGTTTCCTGGAAAGCTTAGGTCAAAATGGTCGGTCCTTTCACCATTAAGGAAGTCCGCCCTTATAGAGCTGTGGTGTTGCTAGACACCAAAGGAGGGGAGCTTGTAGTGAATGGACAGCGCCTTAAACCATATCTCGGTGTTTTCGACAATGTCAGAGAGAATCCGATCTCTTTGACGGATATCCCTCCACCATAATATCTCCTTTAGTCAAGCTATTGACTCAAAATAAGCGCTGAGTGGGAGGCAACCTACTAGTAAGTCATTTTTTAGTTTTGTTTTTCATTCATTTTTGATGTTTCCTGTCTTTTCTATTTCAGGGAATTAGGAGAAAGCCACATGATCGATCGATCTAAGCTTCGATCAATCGATCCACAAGCTACAAGATGAGCCGCTCGATCTAACAATCAACCGAGACATGTTTGATCGATCGATCAACTTATCTCGAAGGTTTGCACACGAATAGTTAATCGATCTTAACTTGTTCTTCACCTCGATTACAGTAAGAACGATCGATCTGGTCATTGATCGATCGATCGATCAACCACTCTGGTAACAATTCCGATTTCCCTACACTTTTCCTTTTACTTTTTTTAGTTGTTTTATTCTTCATCTTACTCATCTTCACACCGGGACGGAGTGCAGTAAGTCTGGAGGAGAACGTTTATTTGCTTATGAAGTTTCTTCATTTTGTTTTTCTTTTTAGTTGTTTTTCGTGTCAAACATTGTTTTAGTTGAGCTTTTATCGGTTTAGGAACTATGATTTCTAAGGAAATAGTACATTTATCATGCACTTGAGTAACCACTAACTGATTTCTGATGAGCATTGATGACTATTAGAAAACTCAGAGATTGATCAGCTTTTCGTCCTTTCACCACTTCCTCTCGATCGGTCCGAATATCTGGCATCAACTTCAACTTTAACCTGACTTAATTTTCTTGTCAAGAGGCTTGGTATGCATTAGATCATATTATCTTTTTAGTCTTGAACACCTATCTGCAAGTATGGTTTCCTTTTCTCGAAATTTTAAACACTTGTGTTTAGTCTCCAAGTAACTATACAACAAAGTTGTGCATTGAAGTAAGCTAAGGGCAAAAGTTTTTCAATAACGCTGCTCATATTTAGGTGAATTGGTGATCTGAAGATAACTCCAATGACGTTACCTTTCACTTGAGTAATGATGCTTACCAAGAGAAACTCCAATGAAGCTACTCTTGTTTACACTCTTTGAGTTACCAAAGAGATGCGTCCGATAAAAAAAAATGATACCCTAGAAAAGTAAGGAGAAATCGGTTGCAATTGTAGAGAAATAAGAGGAAAGAAACCACAAGATGGATAGTATTCAAGATTGGGAATGAATTCATGTGTCTTTTGATCAATATTCTCTCAATGAGACTGCACTTAGATTTCTAGGAAGTTGGTACTATGACCTAGGATCTTTTGATTTGATTTCGGAGTAGGATGGGATAGTTGATAAGTCTGGAGGAAGTATAAGGTGATCTCACTCTTATCGAATAGGTCATGTGTTCATTACTTTAATGCTGAGTTGTATTATCCCCGTGAAGAAAGAGTTTCTAAGAATATGTCTTTCTTTTAGATTCAATGTATTTGCTTGAGAACAAGCAAAAAGCCAAGTCTGGGGGAATTGATATACCTCATTTTTACCGACCTATAGCTTACTAATTCACATGTTTTCTTTAGTCTTTGCTATGTTTTTAGAGCCTTTACAGGTTCAAATTCAAGGATATTTTGGATTCTACACGTCGAACAAGCTTGCAGCTTAATGATGGAAATTCTCGTGGAAGCGCAAGGAACGATCGATCAACCCTCTGATCGATCAATCATATCTTTGGAAGAGAGATTTATGCTTGATCCACTGATCAACGTCACATAATTCGATCGATCAATCACTAATCCTAGACCCCATACGCTCGATCCGTTGATCGACCTAGTGACTCGTGATCGATCAATCAACAAGGAGAAGAAGCAAGTGCTCGATCTATTGTTTGACCTGATGCATTTGTGATTGACCCACAAAGCTATGATCGATCGATCAACCCATTGATCGATCGATCAACAAGCATGCAAAGCGGAAATCTTGTTTCCTTAATTTTTGTACCAGCTGTATTTTAAAACCAAAAAGATTCTAAAAACGAAAAGGGACATTACAGATTGATGAGAATCAGTTTTGAGAAACCTTTGAGAGGCTGAGGAGGAGATTTTTGTATCACGATTGAATTAGAGAAAATTTTCTACACCTTTTGTTATTCGATCTCAATGAATTCCTTGATTTCTTTTTGCTTTGTTTTAATTGCCATGTCTGAGTAGATTCGCAGTTAAGTTTAGTGGATTGAAGGGATTTTAGGGAATTGAAGGATGAGGAATAAATTGGATTGCTAGATGAATTCTCAGCCTAGAAACTTGTTTAATGCTAGATTAGCGTAGCTAACTAATCTATGATTTGAGATTGCTTATTATTCTAAAAGCTTAATAGGAATTGGATCCTTTCTAGGGGAGCAATCAATCCTTTACCGCGACAGCTGATGTTAAGGTTGATTGTAGACACTTTAGAGCCGCTTGATAATGCGTATTTAGATCTCTGGAACCAATGATAATTAGGATCTCTAGGATGCTAGATGCAGAGATTGACGCTACGACAGTAGGTTAATTTTACTTTATATTTCTAAGTCGAGAAAAGCATAGTTATTGACCTGAATAGATTCCTCGTTCTCATACCTTGATTTCCTAATTGAATTCCCTATGCTTGATGTTTTTAATATTTGATGTACACTTTCTGAATTTTGTTATAGTGTTCTCTCCAACATTATCTCATTGATCTTAGCTCTAATAGGATAATACAATTGATAGTGTAATATTTGGTCTATGTGGATTCGATCCCTAGATTACTACTTTGTTTGCTGTGCACTTGCAGTAGGATATAGGATTAAAACTATGTGTATCACCTGCTCCTCACGTAGACTATCATCCAGAGGAACTTCATCGTTTATCCCAAGTCTAGATAAGTGATCAGCAATCTGTTTTCAATACCTCGCTTGTCCTTGATCTCAAGATCAAATTCCTAAAGTAGAAGCACCCATCGAAGAAGTCTTGGTTTTGCATCTTTCTTGGAAAGAAGATATTTATGGGTAGTATGGTCTGTGTGCACAATCACCTTCAAGCCAACAAGATATGACCTGAATTTCTCAAAAGCGAGTACGATTGCTAGTAGTTCCTTCTCAGTAGTTGCATACCTTCTTTGTGTGTCATCCAAAGTTCTACTAGTATAGTAGATAACATGCAACTACATGTTCTTTCTTTGTCCCAAAATAGCTCCTACTCCATAATCACTCGTGTCACACATTATTTCAAAGGGTAATTCCCAATCTGGTGGTTGCACGATGGGTGCGCTCACTAAAGCTCCCTTCAATGTGAGAAAAGCTTCTTCACACTCCTTATTAAAATCGAACTTAACATCCTTCCATAACAGTTGTGTGAGAGGTCTAGCTATATTTGAGAAGTCCTTAATAAATCTCCTATAGAAACCCGCATGACCTAGAAAACTTCTTACATCCTTCACTCTGGTTGGCGATTTTAGACCTATCATGATTTTGATATTGGCTTTGTCAACTTCTATACCATTCCATAATATTTTATGACCCAAAACTATCCCATCTCTGACCATGAAATGGCATTTTTCCCAGTTCAGCACCAAATGTTTTTCTTCACATCGTTGGAGAACCCTGCAAATATTAGAAAGACACCCAGTAAAAGAAGATCCATATATAGAAAAATCATCCATAAAAACCTCCATGGTTTCTTCAATCATGTCAGTAAAAAGGACATCATACATCACTGAAAATTTGCTGGAGAATTACACAATCCAAATGGCATTCTGCGATAAGCAAAAGTGTCGTATGGACATGTAAAGGTCGTCTTTTCCTGATCGTCTAGATGAATAGAATCTGAAAGAAACCTAAATAACCATCTAAGGAACAATAGTAAGAATGGTTAGCCAATCTCTCAAGCATTTGATCCATGAATGGCATAGGGAAGTGATCCTTTTTAGTCGATGAATTTAAATTTTGAAATCGATACACATTCTATGTACCGTAACGGTTCTAGTTGGTATCTATTCATTGTTTACATTCTTAACTACAACAACACCTCCCTTCTTAGGAACTACATGAATAGGACTAACCTAATTACTATCAGATATAGGAAATATGATTCATGCTTCTAATAGTTTCATGATTTCCTTCTTAACAACATCCTTCCTATTAGGGTTCAATCGTCTCTAGTTTTCTATTGATGTTTTAGACTCATCTATAAGATGTATCATATGCATACAAAGATCAGGAGAAATTCCAGTAATATCATCTAATGAATAGCCTATTGCTCTATGGTAGTTATGGAGTTCACATAAAAGTAGAGCAAGTTCAGCATTATTCAACTTAGCATTTACAATCACAAGATAAGTCAAATTTGGTCCTAGAAACGCGTATCTTATCCCTGCAGGAAGTGTTTTGAGCTCGATCTTGGAAGCCTTAAGTTCGCTCCATGGGTTGTCTAAAGATGATGAAATCGATGGCTTAAGTGTATCTAAAGCGAGATAGGCAACCATCTGCTCGATTCTCTTCCTTGATTCCAACATTTAGCATAACTTTTCGCTCTTCACTAAGAAATCCAAATTCTAATTCTATTTTCGTAAACACTATGTCTAAGGGGTCATCCGAAAGAATCTCATCAGTTACTTCATCTGCAATTTCTTCAGATGTATCAACCAGAAACATCATTCCATTCAGCATCGGCTTCTTCAACATCTTATCCATCTCGAATCTCATAACCATGTCAGACTTTATGGAATATATGATTGTATCAACTTCCTCTGGGAAGTATGCGGCGAACCTATCTGCCCGGTTCAGATTCCAATATTTATATATGCACAAATGATGTGTATATTGGGGCTGATGTTCTACGAAGTATGACAACTATCTTCGGCGAAGTGTCTCTACGTACGAGACAAAGTGCCATAGGAGGCAAGGAGTTGACATTCGGAGGCCACCCTGCTATAAGATGGGAAACTTATGTCTTTCATGGGCTTTCGCATATCAAAAGGTGCTAACTACTCCGAACCCTCAAGGCTCTCAACCCACGCGCCCTCGAGATGGAAAATCAATTATTATAGGAACTAGAGTGGCGATTCTTGTTTCCACCGTCATTTTTGTGGTGTTGTTAGATTTATGAATAGTTTTTTTGAAGAGATCAGACAATCATACAAAACACTAAACCATGAAAGTGAGTTACTTTTATCCCTTTGGAACATAGGATACACATATGTTTTCACAACTAAGTATTTGTATCCATTCTTGCAGCTAATGATGATATCACAAGTCCACAATCTTTGCAATTGGATTTTGAGATGGTTGAAGCAACGACTAACAATTTCTCGAAGGACAACAAAATTGGTCAAGGTGGATTTGGTGAAGTTTACAAGGTATATAATGAGCTTTAAGTTATATATATCAGTGATAGTTTGTAATAACTTGGAACCTAAGAACTACGAAGATGTTCATGTGAGTATATATAGGGAATATTACCAAATGGAACTGAAGTTGCTATGAAGCGACTATCGAAGGCTTCATCACAAGGCATACAAGAGTTTAAGAATGAAGTTGTGATTGTTGCTAAGCTTCAACACAAGAATATTGTTAGGGTTCTTGGGTTTTGCTTAGAAAGAGATGAACAGATACTTATCTACGAGTTTGTCTCCAACAAAAGCCTTGATTATTTTCTCTTTGGTAAGTTTCTCTTAGGAGACTTTTCTAAATTAATTAGTATAATGTAGACCCAGCAAAGAAAAGTCAAATAGATTGGAAAAGATGATACAACATCATAGGAGGAATTTGATATGCCTTGGAAATGTTACATCAGGAAGAAGCATATATAATGCCATTGTTGAATCAAAGGAATGAAGACTTTTGTTTGGAGATGGTCTGTAGAGCAGAGTTTGAAGATTCAAGTGAATGTGAAAAATTCTGACGTGGCACTCGTTGATTTGTTGTTGTGTTAGTAATGCCATGTCATTAGTTTGTTGTTTCGGTTTCAAGATTGTTTTTTCATTTCATAGATTTATAAGCTGATCACAGTTTGTAATTCTTCATTCTTTGGGCATTTTTGTGACTTTTGTAGAGAATTTTACAGAGAATCAATAAAAGATAGGGTTTTCATCTTCTAAACTCTATTAATTGGTGCTGGTGACCTGACATTAGGATGCCGATCCAAAAGATTGTCAGATTCGTTACCAGAGATTGATATTCAGTCACAAGTGTCGCAATGTTTTTAGCAAATCAGAGCTTTGCAATCTGGATTACAAGATACGAATAAGAGAATGAAGGATCAGTTTCAGGTGTATTCTAATCGGTTCAATTCGTTGAGTTCTTAGTTGTCACAGGTTTTGACTTTGCTAGGAGCACAGGTGACGGTAAATCTTTCTACTCCGGCCATGGATACGGCTGTGACTTCGGTACCACAAGTTGAAGTAAATCTTTCGCCCTCAAATCAGATTCCACAAGTTGATTTTAATGAAGATCAAGTTGTTGTGTCCGTGATTGCGAATCGCGATACTCTTTTACAGAAGATTGAGATGCCGATCTTTGAAAGGAAAGATCCTCACACTTGGATTAACAGTGTTGAGCGATTCTTTGAGTTGGGTAAGTACTCAGACTAGTTATTGTTGTTTGTTGTTTATCTACCAGACCTATTGTGGCGATTGTTGTTTCTGCGGTTATATTCTTGGTGCTGTTCGCTTTAGGACTAGTTATTTGGAAGAGAAGACAATCACACAAAACACTAAAACCTCCAAGTGAATCACATGTTCTTGTAGCTGATGATGACATGATAAGTCAACAGTCTCTGCAATTTGATTTTGAGACAATAGAAGCTGCAACAGACGAATTTTCATGGAACAACAAGCTAGGTAAAGGCGGATTTGGTGAAGTTTACAAGGTATATATGAGCTATCTCTCTCTTATATTTGTGATGTGACTGTCTTGATTTGTCATGAAAGCTAAGAAGCTTTTCATATGTAAATATATATAGGGAATATTACCAAATGGAACTGAAATTGCAGTGAAAATTCGATTCGGTTCTTGTTTGTCGGCCTAAAGATGTCAATCTTATTGGCACCAAATGCATATTCAAGAACAAAATTGACAAGGATGGTAACGTTGTTAGGAACAAGTCTCGACTGGTTGCTCAAGGTTATTCACATGTCGAAGGTGTTGATTTTGAAAAACGTTTGCATCAGTAGCTCGTTTAGAGTCTATCATGTTTTTATTTCAAATGGCATGCAAGATGGGTTTCAAGCTGTATTAGATGGATGTTAAGAGTGCTTTTCTAAATGGATTTTGTTAGGAAGAAGTCTATGTTGAACAACCCAAAGGGTTCAAAGATCCAAATTATCTGAATCATGTTTATAAACTGAATAAGGCGCTATATGGACTTAAACAGGCGCCAAGGGCTTGGTATGATCATCTAGCCACGTTTCTGATTGAGCATGGGTATACACGTGGAAGTGTGGACAAAATTTTGTTTACTCTAAACAATTCTGAAGGATTTATAGTGGTGCAAATCTATGTTGATGATATAGTGTTTAGATCTACCAATCAAATGATGGTTGAGAGGTTTGTTGAAGTCATGACTCAAGAATTTGAGATAAGTATGAATGGTGAACCACTTACTTTCTAGGTTTGCAAGTCAAATAGACAGTTGATGGGATTTATGTGAATTAAACATGTATGCAAAGAATCTGATCCAAAAGTTTGGGATGGAAACTAGCAAGACGGCAAAGATTCCTATGGGAGCAATTGAAAAGCCGTCCAAAGATGAATCTAGAAAAGTCTGTAGATGCTACATCTTACAGAAGCTTAATTGGAGGTCTGTTGTACCTGACTGCTAGTCGACCAGATCTTTGTTTCTCGGTGGGAGTGTGTGCAAGATTTCAGGCAGACCTTAAAGAAATTTATCTGCTAGCAACTAAACGTATTCTGAAGTACGTGAGCGGAACTCAGAATCTTGGGATTTTCTACACAAAGGATACGATGACAATGTTGACAGGGCACTGCGATGCAGATTGGGCAGGATGTGTTGATGATCACAAAAGTACAAGGGGTAGATGTTTCTTCATGGGAAACAATCTGATAGCTTGGTTCAGTAAAAAACAGAATTGTGTTTCATTATCAACAGTCGAAGCAGAGTACATCATATTGGGAAATTGTTGCACTCAACTTCTATAGATGAAGCAAATCTCTTTTGATTATGGTAGGGCTTCTGAAACTTTACTTGTCTATTGTGATAATCAAAGTTCCATGAGTATTGCTCAGTATCCTGTGTAACATTTTTCGAACTAAGCATATTGATACTCAACATCATTTTATTCGAGAACATGTTAAGGAGAAACTAATTATAATTGATCATGTGAACATTAAATATCAACTGGCTGATTTATTTACTAAACCTCTTGTTTTTAATCGTCTTGTTGAAGTGAGAACTGCAATTGGATATTGTGAGTACTAAACGATGTTTTGAGGTTTTGTTAAGCTGATTGGAGATATAAGCTTGTTTCTAGAAAAGGATGGCATATACTTGAAAAAAGCAGACATATATCAGTTTTGATCGAACAAGTGGAAAAATAGCTGCTTGTCATGCCATCACAAAATGATCTTTGAGTCCAAATATTAAATGTTAGGAGAAAGAGGTCAAAGAGCTGAGGAGAGCAATTGTATCATATGGCTGAGAAGTCAAGTGATGCCCCTGACACAACACTATGTCATGTCATGGGCAGTGATATTTATGAGAACACCGAGTTGAGAAGTCAAGTGATACTCGTGTTCCCTTCTTGTGTATTCAAGTGTGTGGTTAAAGAAAAGAAAAGAAAAAATATAAAAAGGGATGATTTCGTTGATACACACAATAGTATGACTCTCCAAAGGAAATACCAGCTGCCTGATCCGTTTAATATCCTCAACCCTTTGAGAAAGGCTTGTGAAGAAGGTATACCAGTGTGAAAGTCTAGCCACCAAAATCTTGATTCTGATCGTATGTCTCAAAGAGTAGAGTGTGTTGTGCTTCAAAGAATACAGGTTCTTTGTGGATAATCAGACTCAATGCGAGGTAATTTCGTGTATTAAAGTGATTTGTGTAAAGAGAAAAAGGTGTTGTTCACATGGTTGGTTATAATATTGGGTCACTCACGACTTTGTTTGATGATCAGATGTCTGTTGAAAAGTAATTTATGCTTAAACTGATCTATGAAATAGTTGGCCTTTGATTGTTTTGGTTCCTGATCCTGTTTATGTATCACGATACCGTAACTGGTCAATCGTAGCGATTAGACAGAAACTTTTTTGTTTTTGTCTTGTTGTGTACTCAAGCAAGGGGAGATGGAAGATGATGGTTTGGTTGCAGATGGACTAGATGTCTAACTATGGGAGACAAACATTTTAGGGGGAGCATTACAATAAGAAGATCGTGTAGAACAAGAACATGATTGTTCAAGTTGCAAAACAAGAACGTGAACCTGATTGCTGAATATGCACATCAAGGCAAAAAGGAGGAGATTGAAGATGTATTATATTGAAGTCATGTGGGAGACTACATGAACTCAAGTGTCACGTGATTGATTTTAATGAAGCCACGTGAGAATTGAAAGAAACTTGGAGAAGAATTCTTCGAGTTGTTAGAGATTTAAATTGGTGATAGAGAAGAATTTTTGGAAGATCTTATTAAGAGGGAAAAAAGGAAAATATCCTTTNGAGAAGAATTTTTGGAAGATCTTATTAAGAGGGAAAAAAGGAAAATATCCTTTGTGATAAGGAAAAATCGAGTGAGAGCTTTTAGGGCAAGAGGTTGTCTCTTGTGCTTATAAAAGGGATGACAATTGTAAACCTAATCTTCTAAGAATTTGGGTGAAGTTTTAGAGAGCTAGTGAATTATTTAGGTTATCGATAGAAGATTTTTTTATGTTGGTTTAATCCTGGGCGTTCAGATATTTGGGTCGGGTTCGGGTCGGGTCCTTTCGGGTCCGGTTTTTCGAGTATAAAATATTTATACCCATGTAGGACCCACACTACAACAAAAAAACAGATTTGCAACGCCTTTTTTCGTTGCTAATTCGTTGTAA
>OVAX01003212.1:0-21594 GCA_900406405.1 Lepidium africanum
AAAGCTTTAGATCTTGAGATGTGATGATAATCCGACTCCCAGGACCAAACCATGATTTGTCACCCGCCATGGCATTTAGTTGCATTATCTTTTCCACACCATCAAGAATAGCAAAAACTTTTTTGTCTTGTAACCTACCTTTGATACCTCCAAAGTTAGAAACATTGATATCCTTCTGGTTGGTCATTGTAGACAAAAATTGTTCTTGTAAGCACTTTGTTAGACTATACTCATCAGAAGAAGGTCTTGTATAATTTGCTTCCATAGGTTCGACAAAGCCCTTCATTTGAAATTTTTGTGAGTGTTTATCGTATACAGCCCTGGCGATGATCGTCTTCCCAATCCCAGGAGGACCCCAAATCCCAACCATCCTCACTTCAGGAGAATCAAGGCTTAAAAATTGTTCCATCTTCTCCATATGAGTTTCCATCCCAACCAACATGTCAAAATCATTTGATGGTGCGGAATTATAGAGCATGTTTGAAATATGAGTGGCAATTTCTGTTATCACCGCAGCTTCATTGTCCCTGATAGAACAGAGGAAATTACGATATCAATTACGCAAATATGCAGAAATCACTCACATGTTCATAAACTAGATTTAAAAAGCTACATATTATTAGATTATCTCTTTCTTTCCAATGTCGTATATTCTTACATGTCCTCTCGAGATGTGAGTGGGTGTTAGTCCAATACCCACAATCTCATAGATACCTAGACCATTTAAATCTGTTGGGTAAGGCAACTAGACGTATTAGCATCGGTTAACTTTTCATACCATATTAAATTATGACCTTCTAACTCAAAATCAATTGACAATGAGTGCAAATGCCCAATTCTTATATACCAGAGAGAATTCCTTTTCTTTTCAATGTAGGATATTTTTACATAGATACTATACTATATATAGTTTGATGTTTTTTTGTTAGAAAGATTAAAAGAGAAACAAAATATAACGAACCAGTTGCGTAGATGATAACCGGCGAGTGTTGACACTTTTTCCAAAGCTTGAATCCAGCTGTTAATGTCCTGCTCTTTTTTACCGACACAAGTCTTATTAAAGGCTTTTCCAAAACCTCCGGTTTGCTTCTTTACAATAGAGGGATCCACTTTATAGAAAACAGGGATTACTGATTGACCAGAATTTTCGTGACACCTCATTATTTCTGCAAGTTCGTTAAGACACCAGCTCGAAGAAGCGTAGTTTATCGAGAGCAAAATAATTGCAATCTTGGATTCTTCAATCGCCCGAATGAGTTCAGGACCAATGGATTTTCCTCGCTCAATCTCATTATCGATGAATAGATTAATTCCCTTTTCTTTAAACGCCTTCTGAAAGTGACTGAAAAAGCCTCCACGAACATCATCCCCTCGGAAGCTGGGAAAAACATCGTATGTCAAAATGCGATTTAAAGAAGATGAAGAAAATGACGAAGAATTCATCAGTTTGTATGGTTGGAGAGAAGATTAAGATCAGATCGTTTTAACGAGATTTGTGAAGATGAAGAAGTTGCAAAAGAAATTATGCATAAAAAAAACAAAGAACCTCCAAGATTATTTCTTAAAGACACGACAATATGTAGTGGTCTTACTTCTTCCGATGTATTAAAGTTTCGTTTACAATAATAAGATCCAATAGAGAGAAAAAATTAATGAAAATCTTAAATATGTAAACAATTAATATTCTAAAAGACACGACATGTGGAACAAGTCATCAAACTCGTTTTTTTTACTTGATGTTTTAGCCATTTAACACATATCAACAAATCATTAATTATTTTATTTTTTCTAAATAAAATATAGTTTCTAACAAACTCCAAAATATTTTAACCAATCACAAATTAATTTACGAAATTTAAAAGAATAAAAAAATACAAAAGTACAATAAATTTTGCATAAAAATCTTAAAACATCAACTAAAAAATAATTTTTTTCTATAACATCAACTAATAAAGAACAGAGGGAGTGTAATTAATACTCTCTCTGTTCTTTATTAGTTGATGTTTTAGAAAAAAATTTATTTTTTTAGTTGATGTATTAAGATTTCTATGCAAACTTTATCACATTTTTGGTATTTTTGATTTTTTAAATTTTGCAGATTGATTTGTGATTGGTTAAACTATTTTGAAATTTGTGATAAATTATATTTTATTTTTTAAAAAATAAAATAATTAATGATTTCTTAATATGCGTGAAATGTCTAAAATATCAAGAGGGAATATCTAAAATTTAAAGAAGGAATGCAAACCGTGTGAAATTACTTACATAGTTTACTCATTCTCCAATTTGCATTTGCTTGCCACAGTCCACATCTTCACGTCCCATTGTCTCACCTGGAAAAAATTAGCATATTTCAACATAAACAAAAGTCAGTTGTTTTTGTTTATTTTTTTATATGTCAATGTTGATATCTAGCAGGTTTCAACCCCAAACAAAGTATTTTCCAAATAGCCTATATATAGGTTGTTTACTGTTAGCTAATTAATATCACCATTGATTGTAAGTGACTTTTAATCTAGTGGTAGGCGGTAAGTACACTAAATGGCAGACACACTTGCACATCCAGAGATCGAGTCCTATCGTCTACATTATGTAAGAACTTGGCTAATGGACTGGTCAGTTGTGGCCCAACATTGATAAAAAAAAAATCAACATTGACTTAGATGATAGTCTATTTGGAAAAGTTCGATATATATTTGAGAGTTTTACGAAAAGAGGCACGATGCCTACCAAAAAATTTAAAGTACGTATTGGGACTTTTTGATAAAAAATTTACTAAATTCAGACGATTTTTTTACCCTTCCTAAATGAAACTATTAGGAAGATTTTAGGAATATCCTTTATTTTGAGAGAATGTTGTTACCTTCTAGTTAAAATGTCATTAACCTATATATATCGTAATCAAACTCTTTATGAAATACGACATATTCGATTGAGAGCACAACAATCTTGACATGGTATCAAAGCCTCCCTTTGGCCTATACTTGATTGCTCTCTAAACCCTAAAAAAATAAAAAACCTAAAGAACCCTAGCCTCAAAATCAGAAATCATGACCGGTGGTGATGGGAGTAAACAAACACAGACATCTTTGATCTCTCCTTATGAGATTCAAAGCGGCGAACACAGTGGACAGGTGTTAACATCCGTCTTGTTCAATGGAACGACCTATGAACGTTGGTCTAAGCTTATGATGAACGCTCTTCGTTCAAAAAGAAAATTAGGGTTTCTATAGGGAACTCTAAAACGTCCTGAAAATGGGACAGATGATGCAAACCGGTGGGATATGGTGAATGCCTTGATCATTGGATGGATTATGGCAAGCGTAGAACAGAAACTACGCACACATGTCTCCATCGTTGATGATGCCTCTGTCATGTGGGCAGACATCAAAACTCGGTTTTCAGTACAAGATGGAACACGTGAGTATCAGATTCATGATGACCTTCAGAAGTGTCGACAGGATGGACAATCAGTTGAGGTATATTTTGGGAAACTCAAGCTCTTGTGGGATGAACTAGCAGATTTTGACAAAGGCTGCAAGAAATCAAACTGCTCTTCGATGGAATAGTTTCACAAGAAGTGTGATGTTATACGTGTGCATCAGTTCTTAATGGGATTAGACGCTTCATTTGGCACTCGACGTTCTACTCTTCTCAGCCAATTACCAAACCTTGATCTCGGTCAAGCCTACTCACAAATTGTTCAAGAAGAGAGACATCTTGATGCTTCATGGATTAATGACGACAAGGCTACACCTATTGGTCTTGCTGTTTCTACTTCTGGTGTATCAAAAGAATCACTCAATTGTACCTACTGTGGACGAGTTGGTCATGAAAAATCCATGTGCTACAAACTTGTTGGTTATCCGGAGTGGTGGCCGGATCCGACAGTTTTCAAACAATCTGGAGCAGGTTGAGGTAAGAATTCATCTCGTGGTCGTGGAAAGGGTAGGGGTTCGAAATCTTCAACTCCACAAGCTAATGTGACTTTGGTTTCTGATGATCAATCCTCTGGCATTCCTTCTCTTACGCCTGCTCAATGGAATTCTCTTACAACTTTCATAGAAAGTAAGAAGAATTCTACAAGTGAAAAGTTGTCTGGTAAGAGTGAAAAGCTAATTTTTTATGGTACTCATAGTCGATTTGATCTTATTATCGACTCTGGTGCTAGTCATCACATGACTGGTGATATGAGTTTATTGATAGATATACAACGTATAGATCCATGTCTGATTAAGATGCCTAACAGCGGCCTCACATGGGCTACTCGTCTATATTTTTATGGTACTTCAGAACACGTGTTTTCTATATTTTTAGGGTTTTTGGACAAATTTTTTATTTGTAGACATGTTTGATCCATGATTGGTTTCAGACATTTTTGTAAAGACTTTTGCCTGGTTAGTACGACTTGTGTAGGGGTTATAGATATAATGCAAAAACGACAAGTGATTAATAGGATTCATTAGTGATTAAATGATGTATTTTACACAAAATATAATGAAACAAACAAACAAAATGTGAGACATGAAATCATTAGACGATGTATTTTACACAAAACATAAACCTTAAAACAGGTTTATAATCCAAACAAACAAAAAGTAAGACATGAAATTCAAAACATAAAAACATAAAAGATATATAGAAGATAAAGGAACGGCTAGTTCCTCACGAAAGGGTGTCTCAGGAGCTCTCAGTCGTTGGCCTTGGCAAATGGTTGCTTGCGTAAACAACCATAGACGAAGTCACATGCATCACGAGGCAGCAAAGTCGGTAAGGATCCCGGAAGCTCAGGGTTTCCCAGAACGAGATCAGAATAATTGAAGTCTACAGTTTGCATGATCGAGCGATAAGTAGGTTCTCCAAATCGATGCCAAGGAAACTTACCAGTGAGCATCAAATATGGAGTACCACTATTCAATACTTCAAAATTTGAAATTTTGAAGTATTTGTTGGAGGAGCAAAAACTTTATATTTGAGGGTTTAGAGTACTTGTTGGAGATGCTTAAGCAGAAATGAAAAGACACCTTGGTTCATAATGGTTGAGTAATAACTAGGGTTAGATAAACCATTACGTCATCACACGGTTTGGAAGGAGAAAAGAGAAATGATGGTATTGACTCAAAATTGGGAAAAACATCAGAAGAACATATTCTCTTGATTGATTTGATGTGATATATGATGCTTTTAGGTTTCCAAAGATCGTGACGTATAAATAGAAATAAAAATTAATTAATTCACAATAAATATGAATTATAATGGTCTAATGAGAGTAAATTCGTATCTGGTGGAAAAACCCTAATAAATAAGAAATATAAAATCTCTTCTCTTTCTCCTTCTGAACCGAAAAGATGTGCATCATGAATAAATGGAGACGTGTATCAGTTATTTATTTTAACTTTAGCTTTAACTTGAGACAGAAATCAATAATCACGTCCATTAATTAATTTTTGTGGCTCAAAAAATTATTAATAATTGTTTATTCTCCAAATTAACTATTACATCATTGTCTCTGGTCTTAAAACAGTGAGAGTACATAACAAATGGCGAACCAGTCACCTAATACCAGTCTCCCTCTTCGAAGACTTCCCGATGAGCCTGAAGAGGATAGCCCACGCAGAATATGTCTCCCTCTTCGAAGAGTTCACGATGAGCCGGAGGAGGATAGCCCACAGAGAATAAAGGATCCTATAGTGTCAGAGTCGTCTTCTTCTCAACATGTTAATGAGGTAATCATATTAATGCCAAATTTTTTTTTTGGATTTAGGGTTTTGGTAGTCTTCTAAATGTGAACTTGTATCAATTTCTGAATATGTATATTTCCTCTTTGTTGTAGGGTGGGGAATGACATGTTAGTGAATCTGCCCAACTCACTGAGTACAAGAAGATTGTATATGAAATTGAAAAAATAATTGAGAGTGTTAGGAGAAATGGTTAGTATGATTAGTTAATTAGTCTGAATAATTATTTATTGCTTTAAAACTATCGGATCATCCGTTTAAACTATGTTTATATTGCTTTAAAACTATGTTTATATTGTTGATTCATTGTTGTCTTTATATTGGAAACAAGCACAAGGCATCATAACTAATACTGAAAGCAAGCGTTTTATTACACAAAATTAATTGGAACATTTAAAAATATTACACAAAGTTAATTGGAAATGGATTACACAAAGTAAAAAAAAAAAAACAAATTACACAGAGTTAATTGAAAAATAGATTATATATAACACATATATAACTAATTGGAAACCCTAAGTTTTTGGTTAACGAAGTGGTGTATTAAAAGCTCAGCCGCCATTGCCTTTGGGTCAGGATGCTTGCACAAGCAAGAATGGACGAAGCTCACTGATCTAGAGAGGCGTTGGCGAGTACGTCGGATAATACATATGGAGGAAAACTGCTCTGGCCAATGAGTTCGGGCCAGTTAACAACAAAGACTCCGGAGTCCTTGAAAACACTGCCAAGGAGCCTTACCAGTGAGAAGTTGTACCACAGTGCACCCAAATGACAAAATGTCAACTTTGCAATCCACTTAGTAGTCTGCAATGTATTTACCAGTAATAAGTTCGGGAGCCATGTAGCGGGGACCAATTATATTGTGTTTTGGTCGAAGGCTGAACCCAATGGACCCACTCTCCATAGCTGACTCGAAGTTAGAAAGCACAAAAAAAGAACCGTTGGGTCTCCAACGGGGATCAACTTCCGCAAGCAAGATATTACGTGGGTGTACATCACAGTGAACGATTTTGTTATAGTGTATGTATTCTAAAGCGAGTAGAATATCCCCACTACAAGAAAACACGCCTAGAGCGAATGAAATTTGTGACTGATGTTCAGTCATAAAAAGTGAGACTGATATGCGACTGAACTTTAACTGTACAAATTTGATACTGTAAATTTTGGTCGTAAATTAGTTGCAAATGTGTGACTTTCTTGCAACTGATTTGCAACTGCAGTAAAGTAGTCGCAACTCAGTCGCACATTTGCGACTAATTTGAGACTGATGTTTTAGTTTCAAATATCAATCGCACTTCTGTCTTTGGTGTTCTACACCCACTTTTGTAACTAAAAAAATGTGAGACTGATTAATCAGTCTCAGTTCAGTAGCAAATATTTACTATATATACACCTCGAACTTCACTTCTCAAACACAAACCAACAAATCATAAAAAAAAAAAGGTATTTAGGTAGAAAAAAAATGTTTTTGGGAAAAGAAAACATTTTTAGAGAGAGAAAATACTTTTTAGTGAGAGGAAAAAAGTTTTTGGAGGAAAAATAATGGGAGAAAATTATAATTATACAAATTTTCGAGAGTGGATGTATAGAAGAATAGATGAAGAAACAAGTAACATCTCAGCGGAATTTGCTGCTGGAGTGGTCGAGTTTATGAATTTTGCAGGTAATCAACCGATTGCACTCAATAATAGGGGTAGGTTTTGTTGTCCCTGTAATTCCTGAAAAAATAATAAAATTTTGTTGGGAAATAAAATTGCAAATCATCTATTTAGTCGCGGATTCATGCCTCGGTATTATGTATGGTACATGCATGGGAAAGATTTGAATGTGGATTTAGGCAGTTGTAGTTCAAGTTATGGTATAAGTAATAGTCAAGAAGATGTAGGTCATGTAGAAAATACTTATGTTGGGATGGTAAGTGATGCATTTCCTCAGCATAATAGTAGTTATGATTAGAATAATAACAATGAAGCTGAGGATGGATATGATGATGATGAAAATCCAGTTGAAGTACCTAACAATGAGGCTCAAAATTTTTACATCATGTTAGAAGCTGCCAACAATCCTTTATATGATGGTTGTGAGGAAGGTCACTCGCAATTATCATTAGCATCTCTGTTAATGCACATGAAAACAAGTTTTAATGAATCAGAACGTGAACTGGACCAGTGGGCAGAACTCATTTCGGAGTATCTACCTAAGGAGTATCAGTGCACTACATCGTATTATGAAACCGAGAAATTAATGCGAAATTTAGGGCTCCCTTACTATACAATTGATGTGTGTATGCATAATTGTATAATCTTCTGGAAAGAAGATGAAAAATGGGATAAGTGTAAATTTTGCGGAGCAACAAGATACAAGCAGAGCACATGTCGAACCAAAATAGCATTTCATCGTATGTGGTATTTACCAATTACTGATAGAATAAAAAGATTATATCAGAGTGCCCAGAATGCAGAGGCGATGAGATGGCACGCAGAACATGAATCAATCGAAGGGGAGATGTCTCATCCATCTGATGCAGCAGAGTGGAAGAATTTCCAGAACCTGCACCCCAGATTTTCCAGTGAACCTCGCAATGTATATTTAGGATTATGCACTGATGACTTCAATCTTTTTGGAATGTCACGTAATCACTCGTTGTGGCCTGTGATCATGACGCCATATAATTTACCCCCGGGTATTTGTATGAAAGAAGAATATTTATGGCTTATGATTTTGAATTCAGGTCCACATCATCCACGAGCAAGTCTTGATATATTTCTTCGTCCTCTGATTGAAGAGTTGAAAGAGCTATGGACGACTGGAGTTGAGGCGTATGATAAGTTCAGTAATCAAAATTTCAATGTAAAAACAGTTTTAATGTGGACGATTAGTGACTTCCCCACATACGACATGTTATCAGGGTGGACGACTCATGGAAGATAACCTGTCCAGTATGCATGGACGATACCAGAGCCTTTCAATTACCAAATGGCTGGAAGACGTGTTGGTTTGATTGTCACATAAGGTTTCTTCCTACGAATCATCCTTTAAGGAGGAACGAAAGAAAATTTTTGAAAGGAAAATATGCTTTAGATCAATATCCACTTCCAACATTAACCTGTGATGAAGTGTACAATCAGCGGATAAGGGAGGTTAACCCAGCAAAAATATATGATTGTGGAGGAAACAGACATGAGGAGAAAGCTGATGGATATGGGAAGTGGCATAATTGGCACAAAAAGAGCATATTCTGGGAATTGTCATATTGGATAGATCTCAATCTACGACATTGTCTTGATCCCATGCACATAGAAAAGAATGTCCTCGATGCGTTCTTAAATACTGTCATGAATGTTAAAGATAAATCAAAAGACACAGTTATGGCAAGATTGGATATAGCATGATTTTGCTTGAGGAAAGAGTTACATATTGATAGCCGTGGAAGAGCTCATATTCCTATATTTAGATTGAGTGCGACAGCGAAAGAACGTTTATTAGCATGTGTCAAACATGATATTAAATTTCCCAATGGGTATGCATCAGATTTAGCGACTTGTGCCGATATAGAAGAAAGGAAATTTTCAGGCATGAAGAGTCATGATTGTCACGTTTTCATGGAATTTTGTTTCCATTCATCTTTGCTGAACTCTTACCACGTAACGTGCATCTTGCACTATCAGGTACCTATGTAATAAATTATTAATATATATATATATAATTACCCACACATATATATTCTAATTAGTGCTTTTTATGTGTTTGTATTGCACTTCGAGGATTTTTTCGAGATTTGTGCAGTAAAACGTTGTAGGAAAGTCGTGTTCAAATTATGAAGGAAAACATAGTTTTAATACTATGCAATTTAGAGAAGATATTTCCACCAGCTATGTTCGATGTTATGGTATATCTACCTGTACATCTACCATATGAAGCTCAACTGGGCGGGCCTATGCAGTACTGATGGATGTATCCATTTGAACGCTTTTTTAAGAAGTTAAAAAGCAAGGCAAAAAATAAAAGGTATGCATCTGGATCGATTGTGCAGTCATACTTGAACGATGATATATCTTACTTCTCAGAATGGTTTTTGCCTTCGCATGTACAAACAAAAAAAAGGGAAATATGTGTTTATAATATGACTTTCTTAATAGTATATAATATTCATTTAGCAAATTTATCTCGAAGGGCATCGAGATATGATGAGGGTGAAGCTCCTATATATCCGACTGAAGAAATACCCGATATGTTTAAACATGTTGGTCGACCAAGTGGAAAAAGTAAGGAATTATATATAAATGATATAGACCAAATCGCGGCACATGCATATATATTGCAGAATTGTGACTACATTCGTCCATTAGAGAGATATTGTATATAATTACTAGATATGTTATTCATATATATATATATATATATATATATATTTGTGTGTGTGTTACTTATTAAATTGAAATTATATCTACTTATCAGCCTGTGTGAAAACTACATTCGTCTTTGTCATCCTGAGTTAATTGAAGACGAAAATTATGGAAAAAAGGTGCTGATTTTGCTACGTGGGTCAGAGATTATGTATGTGCATACTTACCATGTTTCACATACAGTGCCTTATTTACATATGTATAATTATAATGTATGTTTCACGTACATGTTAGCTTAACAAATCCTGCAATCACACACGAGACCACGGATGCAGAAGGAAAACGTGCAATTATGGCGTATGTGTGAAGGGGGGAAATTATTTAGAAGTATCTGATGAAGCTAATTTTTATAGAAACATAACAAATATCATTGAGTTTAAATATTCTGGACTAATTAATTTGAAAATAACGTTATTCAAATGTGA
Source organism: Lepidium africanum (assembly GCA_900406405.1). Lineage (NCBI taxonomy): Eukaryota > Viridiplantae > Streptophyta > Magnoliopsida > Brassicales > Brassicaceae > Lepidium > Lepidium africanum. The sequence continues at coordinate 10,570 of OVAX01003212.1, forward strand.
GTGGTACGATCCTAATATTGGGAAAGGCACTAGAAAGAACACAACTCGTGGAGTTGACGTTTTAGCAAGAGGAAAATATAACGCATATGAACCATTTATATTAGGTAATGACAATAATAATTACTTAATTTTAATTCCATTTAATTGTGGCATTTAATAAATTTTTTTATATCTCACTGTGCAGTGTCACAAGCGGATCAAGTTTATTATATTCCTTATCCCTATACAACCCAACAAAGGCAGCTGTGGTTGAATGTTTGTAAAGTTAATCTGAGGGCAAATATATCTGGAAACTACAAAGTTAGGGAATCACCTTTGCTACAGAAAGATAACGATGATGATGTGTTGATGACTGTGGTGGAAGATATCGTGATAGAAAATTTGTTAGTACCAACCTGTAATGGTGAAGAAATTGATGCCGAAGTTCGAGATGTTGAACCAAACGACGAATTTCAATGTAATATGTCGTCTTCAGAAGATGAAGATGAGAATGATGTTGACGAAAAATAATATTCCAATATTTTAATTGTAATATTTTAATCAAACTATAGGTAAGTATGTTTTGAAATATGTTTAATTTCGTCAATTTTGGTAACCCGTTAATTTTCAGGATTTTCGTAAAACTGAACACAACGTAAGAATGTTATATATATTAGTCTCCGTATATATTATTCGAAAGAGTCCAGTAGCCCAGTGGTTATTGGACTACCACAAAAGCCCCACCAACCCACAGGTAACGGGTTCGAATCCTGTTGCCCTTTTTTTCTATTTTTATTAGATTAGTGACTGATCTGAGACTGAATATTGTATTCTTTGGTTTTTACGGTAAAACCGCGTAAGATAATTATGAGAACTTCGATTTACATTTTTAGATGATGTTTACAGATCATATTGTCCAATTAGGTAGGATTATAAATGATGTTTGACGGTTTACATTACAACACATTGAACTATACGTAAGTGAGGTCCTTAAGTGGTATTACAATATAGTTTCTATTTCCGCTTCGGGGACACAACTATTTTCTATTCGTTCATATAAGCTACATAAGATAGATATTCGATTGCATTCATTAACAATATAGTTTCGAAATATGTTTAATTTTGTCAGTTTTGGTAACCCGTTAATTTTCAGGATTTTCGTAAAACCGAACACAACCTAAGAACGTTATATGTATTAGTCTCCGTATGTATAGTTTGAAAGAGTCCAATAGCCTAGTGGTTATTGGACTACCACAAAAGCCCCACCAACCCACATGTAACATATTCGAATCCCGTTGCCCTTTTTTTTTTTTCTATTTTCAATTTCCACTTCGGGAACATAACTATTTTCTTTTCGTTCATATAAGCTAACATAAGATAGATATTCAATTGCATTCATTAACAGTCTAGTTTTGAAATATGTTTAATTTCGTCAATTTTGGTAACCTTGTTAATTTTTGGGATTTTTGTAAAACCGAACACAACCTAAGAACGTTATATGTATTAGTCTCCGTATGTATAGTTCGAAAGAGTCCAAGACTACCACAAAAGCCCCACCAACCCACAGGTAACGGGTTCGAATCCCGTTGCCCTTTTTGTGACTGAATTTAACTTTGCGACTGATTTTTTAGTCTCAATGTTTAGATATAATTAATTCACCATCTTCTTCTTCGACGAATCTTTTTCTCCAAACTCCCAAATTTTTCGATAATCCTTTCTTTCTCTCCAAAATCTTTCGATTTTGCTCACAATCAAGGCCAATCCTATGTCTCATTCGGGTAGATCTAGATTAGGAAGAGGAAGAAGAAGATCGGGGATAAATTCTCACGGAAGTGGTGAGCCTTCATCTTCTCCGGTGACTCCGACGAGCTTGGTGGCGAGGCTACCGATGGTTCGGCCTAATTTCGGCGATTTGGCACCTCCAAATCTCTCTCAATCATGGCACAATGACTTTCCAAATCTTCAACCCAATGATAAAGGTTTTTCTTCTCAACAAGGCCATGAACCTCCTCAATTCACTCTTGATGACCTCCTCAATGATTTAGATTGAGAAAGAAATCTTCCTAAGTTGGATCCATTTCCTCAACAAGGAAGAATTTGGTAAAATTTTATTTTTTCGTTTACAAACAAATTACATGTTGAATTAGTATACATTGGGTTAAATTATGTGGTAGATTAGGTTGATCGAATTTATAGATTGTTAGATTTGGAATTTTTATTATTTTGGTTGGTATTTTGGAATTTAGATGAGTTTATAAGGATTTTTTTTATATTTATTAGGCATTTATTCAATTTACAATCTATTAATTATGATGTGGTTATGAATTCTTATAATTTTTATGTTTAGAATTTGATGAATTTTTTAAAACTTTTTATGCATTTATACAAATGTTTTCCAATTTTTGGAAATTGTTATGAATTTTATTAAATTTATAATATATTTATTAAATTATTATGAATTTTTATTTTTATTATTCCGTTTTTATGATTTTTTTGTAGAATTTTATGATAGTTTTTTATTAATTTTAATAATTATTATGAATTTCAAAAAATTCTTATGAATTTTAGGTAATTTATATAATTTATTACTAATTTTTATAAACTAATATAAATTTGCTAGAATTATTATAAATTATTATAAATTTTTATGAATTATTATAAATTTTATTGAATTGAAAATAAAATGAATTATATAAACGGTGACTGCTTTTTTTTATTGTACAGGTTTAATCGAGACTGATTCAGCAAAATCTCAAGAACTATCTCGGGTATCATAAGGGGAAGGTATGAAGGCATATATCTCAGTTAAACCAATACTCCACCAGATGTGCGAGATCAGTTTTTCGTGAAATTTGCGGGTAGAATTCGTTTCTTTTTTAATTTTACTATATTTAAAATTTCTGCTTACTAACACATATTCTTTTTGTTTACACTTTTTGCAGCAAACTTATTATTGGAATAAGTCTATTACACACACCATTCGCGAATGCTTCGATCAAGTCAGTATCAAGCGTATGAAGGGAATCACGAGTCAAATTAAAAGGGAGGGTCAATGTCCAGGTTGGATGAAGCAGTCCGTTTATGAGCAGCTATGTGAGCATTGGACTATGGAGAAAGCGTAGGCAAAGAGCGAGAAAACCCGGGCTGCTCGTTATTTTGATCGTGACGATTGCAGATCCAATAAGCATGTTTTGGTTCAGAAGATTTACTACCGTGTTGAGTGTGACCTTGTAAGTATTTCCTATTTATGCAATTTTTAATTTTTTTAACCTTTTTATCATATAATAGAATTTTTTTTCTAAGAAGAAAAATTCAGACGGCCTCCTTTAATCAGTGATGTCTTCAAGGTGACATATACTGATTCATCGACCGAGAGCTTCGTAGACCTAAAGGCAAAGCACATTTTTGAGACTTATGAGCAAAAGAAAAACGAGTTCATTCAATCCTAGATGGACAGTAACACTGATATATCTGATGGCGCTTCTCACACATTACAACTTACTCTGGAGCAGGATAACGAGATTTTCCTTCAGGTATGTGTTGAAAAATTTTTATATTACATATTCTAATAATTTATTACTAATTTAAACTATTACTTCTGTTTTTCGGTCTACGTTGCATGATCGGAGAGAGAACGTGTATAATCTCGACAATCTCGGCTAGAAGTATCTTACTGGCCAAAACAAGGGGATTGCCGAGTCCAATGTCACGGACACGATTTCAAACTTACAGCAAGAGATCGTGTCATACAAGCAAGACATGCAGCAGGAGATTGCAGGTTACAAGGACAACCTCGCTTACCTGACGCAGCAAAATCACGAGCTACAGTACCTCAAAGAGACACTCCCTTCTTTTCCTACTCACTTGACTTCGATGCGCCCTCCTCCTCCACGGCATGATAGTTCGGGATCATCATCTATGCCAAGCCCTACCGACCAATTCCCTGACCAACTTTGATTTTCTTTCGTTTTTACTATCGTTTGAACATTTGAACATTTTATCTTTTTAAATGTATCGATCGGTTTCGGAAATATATATATAAATTTTATTTAAAAGCTATTATTTATTTAAATTAAAAATTAAATAATTTATTAAATAAATATTTTTAAAAAATGGAGAATGATTATGTGCCACTAATTTGGGATTGATTTTTGGGACTAATTTGTGACTGATATTTGAGACTAATCTGTAATTGTTGTTTGATACTAATTTGTGAGTGATATTTGAGACTAATCTGTGACTGATATTTGAGACTAATCTGTGACTGCTATTTGAGACTAATCTGTGACTGGAGTTTGAGACTAATCTGCGACTGCTGTTTGTGACTAATCCGCGACTGATATTTGAGATTAATCTGCGACTGATGTTTAAGACTGATCTACGACTGCAAACTAAGACATACTGGTTGAGTTTCTGATTAATTGCAAATAGAGACTCATATTTTGGTTGTAAATTTAGTCGCAATTTGGAACTGAATAATTTAGTCATACTTTAGTCGCAAATTAGAGACTAATTTGCGACTGACCCAAAAGAGCGACTAAAGTTTTGCGACTGATTGAATTAGTCTCAAATCAGTCCCTCTTAGCGAATTTGTGACTAATTGTGTTGTCTCAAATGACATGTTTTCTTGTAGTGCCCTCGCCATACACTTAACTTCTGATTCTGGTTTAGGTGTTATGGTCTTCTGCCGAAGTGTACCTTTGGAGCAGTACTCGAGTATGTTGGCTATGTGACTTCCTTCGGCAAGGCCTTCGCAATGGAAATTTTCCTGGCCGTAGAAACCGATGACATTAGGATGTGGATGAAGGAGTTGTAAAATGGCCGCCTCTGCAAGAAGATCAGCGCCGCCTGATACCAGAGCAATCTTTAGTGCTCGGTCAAGGAGACCACTAGAAGCGAGATAAATGGATGAATTACGGTGGGTGAGTGGAGTTGGAGTATAGAGAATCTTAGAGAAAACCTAGTTAGGCATCATATATAGAGTAGTAGGGTTTAGAAGGAGAGGAGAGAAAGTTATAAACGGTTTGAGAAAGTTTGAAAGGTTAAGAGATGAAAATATAATGAGTTGCTTCTACGATTTGAGAAAGTTTGAATGGTTGAGAGATGAAAATATGATGAGTTGCTTCTAGACTAGGGCTAATAAATGCAAAGCGAGATATTAATGAAACGCGTGTTTCCTATAATATATTGCATGCAGAATATCTTTCATTTAGCCATAGATAAGAGGGTTAGTTGGCCAATAAGAAGGATAGTAATGAAAATGTGGAAATCGAAAGACTGATTGCGATTATCAAAAATTGAAAAGACAGGTTTCCAAATTGTGCCTATTTCGTAATGATGCTTAAGTAACTTTTGTCAATAAATGTGTTATAAATAAACCTAAACAAAAAATCTAAATTAGTGGAAAAATCTATATTAATCGGTTTGTCTATTCAAGGGCCAAAGAAAATGGCTTTCATTCCAAAAGAGATTCTAAGCGACATCATTGAGCGTGTTGGGAGAAATAGTTTCAGAGATCTTGGGGGTTTCATAGGAAGTGGGAAGAAGGGATCAAAATTAGCGCTTTTCGCTCAATGCTTAAAGGAAGCAAACTTTGATGAATTCTTTGCACAACCATCGATTGCAAATGTACATTCTCAATATAGACCGTTTTTCCAAAAATACGTTGACGCAGGTAACCTAACCGCCAAATACTTGGAAGGGCTACGGCTTACAGTGAAGAAATGCCCTACTAATGCCGGGTACTCGCTTATGTTTTCGGTAGATGAAGAGATGCCGGTGGCCTAATTTGCGTATGAAATCTTCGCAATTTGTGGAGGGCACTACATATTGGGGAGGATGATGATCAAGCAAGTATCATCAAAACTAGGCGAAGAGGGCACACTTGCATTATCCCGCATGTATCTTGCACAAGTTGTAGATATAGGGCCAGAAGGAACGAGAATCTATTACGACACGTACAAATAGCCTAAACTAGAAACACCAGACTGTACGTTCGTTTCATGTCCTTCACAAAACCCTTGTTTTCAGTGTTTTGAGTTTTGGTCTTCAAGTTTAGTCCTTGAAGAGTGCTAGATTTGTAATCTCTAAGAGACACTTCATTTTGAAGTTTATCAAGCTTAACATAATGTAATATTAATGAGGGATAACATTTTAGGTCTTTTGTTATCTTCGATAACTATAAATATTAACCTTATTAGTTATATTTCTTTGCAATGTAATACATATTTTGAGTGATATGTAATATTTTATATGTAAATTTTATAACTTATAATTTTGTATTAAATTTGGTTATAATTATTGTGTAATATTTGTATGTAAAATATAATATTCATATATTTGGATTGAATTAGTTACATTATTCATATATCTCTGAGATAAATAAAATTTATTTTTTGTTTTGTTAAAGGACCTTCAAGAAATTACTGTATATATTTGGTTTGAATTGATAAAATAAAGCAATTTGGATTGTTATTAAAAATATATAATTACGACAAAAGTGATATTCATATTTTAAGTTTTTCTAAAACGCCAATGGAATGCCCTAGTAGAATATTTATAGTGATTGGGCTAATAAATAGAAATCTTGGTAGCTGAAGAAAAAAATCTGTAAAATAAATACAATTCAACCCCTTCTATCTTCCTTTTGCTTTACTTGGTATGATTAATGAAAAATAATGAGTACCAGTGAACATATAGTTTGTTTAATAAATGGAACTGTGTAGAATAAAATAAAAAAAGAATTAAAAATGTGAAGTACTCTCGTGAGAGATAACACATGTGCACGTGACAATTGAAACTTGGCAGGTGTCGACACATTTCATTTCTTTTGTTTATTTTTTATATTTATTCTAAAATACAAAAAAAACTCTGAATCAAATCTACTTTATGTTTTGGGCCCCGACCCGTTTCTCGACCTAATATAAGATCCGACCTAGGATTTTTCCCTAAATTTCCCAAAATCAATTATACTTTACCTTTCTATTTCTAAACCCTAAATTACAAAACGTGATTGAACGTTCAGAATGAGCAATCTGTCGAGAGCGTCAAGTGGGAATTTAAATGTGATGTTCGGATCTCATTACATGACATGCATTCCGAGTAAATGTTGGTGTGGACATGCTATGACTTTTGTTACTCATATGCTTTAGCAGCAAAGGTGCTTGTACATCTTACTACGGGTTTTACAATATGCGTAGCTATGTGTATTGATAGATTTGTGATGTTTTGTAGCTCAGTGATGGTGAGCACATCTTCAAATGGGTTGACGAAGCAATGTTTGATTTGATTGATCAAATGAGTAACTCTATTGAAAGGCTTGAGGAGCAGCTGAGGGGGTTGAATCACACGAGTCTGGAACAGCAAAAATAGCAAATCGAGATGATGCTTAGAGAATCCAAATTGAGGATGAAGAAGTCTTTTTTAATTGGCATAGGTTTAGGTGTTTTGCTGACCATACGATGGGTGTTTTGACTAATGTAATGCTTAATCAAGCAGGCTAAACTTCTGTCAATTTCGTAGTTATAATATTAACATTTAATCGGAAATCAAAAATTGAGAAGAAAAAATGAACGATTATTAGGAAGTTAATATTGAGAAGGTCAAAATTGAAAAAGTCAAAATCAAACATCTTCGAATTTATAAACATGTCGAATTTGTAAACAATTTAAGTCAAAATTGAAAAAAGTCAAAATCAAACATTTCCGAAATATAAACAAGTCGAATTTAAAAGTAAAAAACATCTCAAACTATAAAAGTTATTAAAACATCAACAGACATTTTAAGTATACAACTTTGCTACAACAATTATATTCTAGCATATGTTATAACATCTTTAAGTACATGTCTTTACAACTATTATATATTTAGTACATATGTTACAACATCTTTTACTATACTTTTGTCTCTACAACTTTGTTACAACATCTTTAGCTGTACATGTCTTTACAACTGTCTTACACCATCTATATTCTAACATATGGCACATTATCTTTGAGTATAGATATGTCTCCACAATCGTGGTACAACATCTCTAAGTATAGATATGTCACTACAACTATGTCACAACATCTTTAAGCATATATTAATTTATGACAAGATAAATTTCCAACATTTTTGAACATATATTATGGTTAATATACTAAAATTGGGTCAATTGATAAAATTGGGTAAATATAAAATAAAACACAAATTTAGCATAGAAGCATACACACCGTTGGATTCGAAAATATCTGACGGCCTGAAAAAAACACTTTTGGGTAAGGATAGGGTTTGGCGTGGATTGATGACATGGACAACTTATACTATAGGGTTTGGTGAGGATTGATGACATGGAACTTATGAAGGTTTTGGTGAGGATCGATGAAGCGTACACGCCGTTGGATTAGAAAATATCTGACGGCCTGAAAAAAACACTTTTGTGTAAGGATAGGGTTTTGCATGGATTGATGACATGGACAACTTATACTATAGGGTTTGGTGAGGATTGATGACATGAACAACTTATGAAGGGTTTGGGGAGGAATGATGACATGGACAACCACTAAAAATAGACCACATGATATCCTCTCTCTTACTTTTATGTTTTAGATAGTTGAAATTAAGTTTCGTATCATTAAATATTAAATATTTTTTCACACCAAATTTTTTTTAATTCTTTTATTTTAATTAAAAATATTATTAAAAGTTATACAAAAATCTTGATAGATAGCTAATTTGATTTCGAAATTTCAAAATAAATTACAATCTCAAAATTATATCATATAAACTAAATGTTATATAAAGTAGAGGTTATTTGAGTTATCTAAGAAAAGTATTCAACCAATTAACCATCTATTCTCCACAGTTAAAACAGTACATAATATAAATTTTTAAATATAATAAAAAAACTAGAAAATACATTAAATTTATACAATACATAAAGTAGCATTAGAAAATACATACAAACCATAAAAAAAAAACAGAAGAAAACAACGATACTATAGATAAGTATTAATGACTCAGTCTTCTTTCTCTTGATGCTCTCCCGCCGCAACCAGATCTCTAACCTCCTTCGCAACCATCTCACTAAAAGGCTTCATTCCATATTTCAGCCTCGTTTTGCCATCCGAGTGCTGATTGAAGATATTAATATCTTCAATGGTTGCAAGGAAGCCATATAGTTAGCGAAGACCTCCGGAGAATGCCTTCTCCCCATGTTTCCACACCGGTCTACCACACCCTTGCTTAACACGCTCCTTGTGGAGACGTTCAACCTGATAGTATCCCCTAGATGATTCCTCAAATACCAAAGCACCCATACCACGATGTCCCTTTGGACTGTAGGATTGGCGTGCCACAACCAGCTCGTACTCTTTGAAGTACGAAATCACTTCGGGATGCCCCATCCCTGTCCACTAAAATGATAGAAATTATATATTTTAGGTTGAGAAATAAATCAAAACATGAGATACAAAACAACATATGTGAGAAACCTTACTTTTTGTGTTTCGGGATTCTTTCTTCCTAGTCCCGTATTTTGGATGATTACCGTTGGAGGCGATAAGATAGTATGATCAGAACGGTCCACATTAAGTACTGAAGGCCACACAAGTTATGTGAGTCCAGCCTTGTCTAGACCTCTTCCACAGTTGGGCCGCACATTTTTCTTAGTAGTGGCATGCGACAGTAGGGCATCAAGAGTGAAACGGGTACCATAACCGCGTTTGCCATGACATGCTGGGCAGTGGAACTTCTTAGTACGAGCCACTTCGATTGTCATACCCCTAATCGACTCCCAAAGAATTTGTCCATGAGATCACTTATTTTCATTCTTTTCTGACTGTCATCGCTACTCCCATCGGAGTCATACTCATCAAATTCATCAGAGTAGTTTTGAAATTACTGTTTTCCTTTAGAACTCATGTTGGTTGTTTTGGTCTGTTTTTTAGAGAGATTTGAGAGAAGTTTAAGAAATCGTTAAGAAGAACGGTTGGAAGTTTATAGAAATTGAAGAGGATGATGAGAGGAAACCCTAGAAGCGTATATTTATAGATAAAGATGATGATACTTGGGTTCGGATTATTTTACTACTTTGATGGTGTTATTAACTACTGCTTACTAAAACGTCACCTTTTATGGTTAGGGATAGTACATGTTGTCAAGAAATATGGTTTTAGGGTTCCTAAGAAGTCACAAACATGAATTGTTGTCAATAAATTTAGTTTTAGGGTTTCCGAGAAGTTGTAAACGTGTTCTGTTGTCAATAAATAATTAAATATGGTTTTAGGGTTCCTGAAGAGTTTCAAACGTCACGTTTTAGAGGAATTAATTAACTAGGCTATTGGTTATATGTACTGGTTAATTAATTTGATATTAGTCGTTAGGTAACCATCACGTCTTACCTAATAAAAACTCATTTATAACATATAAAATAATAAAATTCACTCATTAAATATGATATTATCTCCAACAAATACTTATAATTAGCTATAAAACATACATTTGAAATAATACAATCAATATTAATTAACAAAATATTACATTAAGATTTATATGTAATACATATTTTGAGTTATATGTAATATTTCATATATAATAGTATTTTTACTTTTTTCAAAGTATTTATGAATTTTTATATGTACATGTAAAAGATATACATATATATATATGCATATAAATATTAAAATACTAAAATAATATATGTGGATTAAAGTGATAAAAAAAATTAATTAAATTATATATAAAAATATATACCTAAACCCAACAAAAGAAAAAGAAAACGAAAAAGAAAAAATTAACTCTAATATATATTCAAAAAAAAAAAAAATTGTGTTGGTGTTACAAAAAAAAAGAAAAGAAATTGGGTTGGTGGAGCCTACAAATCTTACTTCGTTTAGACCAACAAACATGTACTTTACATTGTACTTCTGTCCAGATTTGTATGTCTGTACTTTTTTGTACTTCTGTCCAGATTTTTACATTGAAATCAACACCAAAAATAACATCAACCCCAAATTTATTAAATCCGTTTCAAATTACATTTTAATTATTTTTTGTTTTTTGGGC
>OVAX01003213.1:0-21587 GCA_900406405.1 Lepidium africanum
TACATGTTGTATAATCTCTTGAAATTCTAAGTTTTTCTAATGTTATTGTATTAGGTAGCGAAAGGGCTTGCTTTAAAAAAGCTTATCAAAGGCAAACACGACTTTAGACGAGCAGTAACATCAAAGAAAAATGTTGAAAGAAAGAAGAATAAAGAGATTAAACGCACAGCTTCACATCTGTCTTCCATTGCTGAAGCTTCACAAAAGAGTTTCAATTTTAAAAAACAAGTTGTTGCTTCAGACAATGCGGTTGCTTCTCCGTTGCCAATAAAGAATGAGAAGAAGAACAATACTTTGGAAAGTTCTTCACCAAAATGTTCAGCTAATTTCATTTTAATGGTGGAATTAAGGAAGAACATTTTTGCTTTTAGAGATATGATTGATTTGCCTTCTCTTGATGGTTCTTTATCTGTCACTGAGGTCATTTCTCTTAACATTATCAGAGGATTGGTTAAATGTTTTATGTTCTGTTTTTAACTCTGTTTATATGTTTTTGTTTAGATCATAACACAGACGATGAAGGATCTACAAAAGCTTTCTCCTGAGATTGTTACTATTAATAAGTCTTTTGAAATGGAAGGAGCTGAGATGGATAAGGTACATAGAGAATATAAACAATATTTGGGTTATGTGTTAAAATTACAACAACAAAAACAAATAGACAAACAAATCTTGAGTTAGTGTTATTTGTTTACTTGTTGATCTGATTGATGAATCCCAGAAATGCCCCAAAAACAGATCTTGATTTTCTTCTATGAAGATCTCAGAGCTATTGGGGATTCTTGGATTATGGATAGTGACTGGATTTACCGATCTAAGTACAAAGACAGTGGAGTTGGGAAGAATAAGTCAGATCGTTTAGGTTTGTTCACTTTAACACACTTTTTTGATATTATGTGGTTATTTTAGGCATGGGCATTCGGTTACTGTTCGAATTTGGATCTGGTATTTTCGAGTTTCAGGTTTTTGGTTTCATTGATTTAAGACCTATTCTGGTAATTTTTTTGTTGGGTTCCGTTTAGGTATAAATCAGGTTTGGGTGTTATTATCCAATTTTTTTTGTCAATAATTGGATCGACAAACCTTAATCTATAACCTAAAACTTATACTGTAAAATTATTTTCTAATCTATTACATGTAATGGGAAGAGATCGAACTCCTAATATCAAAGTCATTAGTTGGATCATCCTAACTAGTAGACTAAACAGAACTCTGCTATTAACCAATTAATTCTATAAAAAAACATAATTAATAAAGATCGAATAGAAGAAAAAAAATTTAACCAAAATTTACTAAAAATATATTGGGTATCTATTCGGTTCAGTTTGGATTTGAGTTTGGTTTTTCGGGTACATAGATTTATGACCCATTCGAGTATTTCTTCGGGTTCGATTCTTCTTAATTCGGGTTGGTTTTGCTTCGGATTTTGGGTATCGGTCTTTATGCCACGGCTAGTAGTTGAGGTTCTTGATAAACTTAAAGATTGAAGTTTTGATTGGTTTGTAGTGGAGCATGTATTAGCAGCTCTTGATGGATTAATAAAGATGACAAGAGAAAGATTTGGTATGATGGAGATTGAATCTGATGGAAGGAAAAGTTTAACACCAAAAGGTGTTTCATCAAAACCAAGAAGAAGCTTTACAAGATCAGCTTCTTTTACAGAAAGTCACAACTCTTTTTATCCATCTCCATTAACACCAAGATCAGTACTTCCTGGTACAATGATGATGTCTAGTAGTGCCTCAACATCTCCAAGTCTATGGAACTTAGGATCTCAAGCTTTGGATAAGTTAAGTCCTGTTGATCTGAAGCGGTTTACTATGCAAATTTTGTCACAAAGAGATTCAGAGAGTGTTCATGATCATAATTTTAAGTATACTATTGAAGAAGAGAAAGAGGAGAATGATAAAGTAACAGACAAAGAAGAGGAAGAAGAAGAAGATAATAACTTCTTTGTTTCGGAAATTGAGAAAACAGAGAATGAAACTGAAGCAGAGAATCATATAGAAGGTTTTGAAACAGAACATGAGGTTAAAGCAGAGATTCGTATCGAAGACTTGGAAACAGAGAATGAGATTGAAGCAGACAATCATATCGAATGTTCTGACACAGAGCATCAGGTAGAAGGTTCTGAAGCAGAGTATCATCATATCGGAGATTCTGAAACAGAGCATCATTTCGAGGGTTTTGACACGGATCATGAGATTGAAACAGAGGATCATAGTGAAACTATAACTACAGAGAGTAACACAATAGAAACTTCTCAAGAAGAAGACTCAGAAACTCAATTACCTCCACCTCCTCCACTTCTATCACCGCAATCGCCACCGTCATCACCACAAGCAACTCCTCTCTCACAACCACCACCGCCACCTTCATCACAAAATCCGGAACACAAAGCTCCTGCTCCTCCACCGCCGCCTCCTGTGTCAAAATCACCAGTATGTGGAGAAACTTGTCAATTCCAGAGATCAAATTCTATAACCGGAGACAATGCTCCCTCGATGCCGGCACCTCCTGCACCACCAGGTAGTGGAAAATCTTTGCGTGCTAAGAAAGCAACTAGCAAATTGAGAAGATCAGCTCAAATTGCAAATCTCTATTGGGTTCTTAAAGGGAAGCTTGAAGGCAGAGGTGTTGAAGGGAAACCAACAAAATCAAGCAAAGGGCAAAAGAATGTTGCAGAGAAATCACCAGTTAAAGCTGCAAGATCAGGAATGGCTGATGCACTTGCAGAAATGACAAAGAGGTAGATACTTGCGTCAGAAGTCATGTCTATATATCTTGAGTTTTAAGTTCTTACTGTTTCATTTGTGTCACAGATCGAGTTATTTCCACCAAATCGAAGAAGATGTTCAGAAATACTCTAAATCTATTGAAGAATTGAAATCTTCAATACATCATTTCCAAACAAAAGACATGAAAGAATTGCTTGACTTTCATAGCAAAGTAGAATCTGTTCTTGAGAAACTAACTGATGAAACTCAAGTAAGTTTTTCCTTGTTTCTCAGTTGCGATCACTTTCTCGAAATTTGGGAAACTGTCTTCTAATTATTTAGGTTCTTGCGAGGTTCGAAGGCTTCCCTGAGAAGAAACTAGAAGCAATAAGAACAGCCGGTGCCTTGTACAAGAAGTTAGATGGGATTCTAGTTGAGCTCAAAAACTGGAAAATTGAGCCTCCATTGAATGATCTTCTAAACAAGATAGAGCGTTACTTCAACAAATTCAAAGGAGAAATTGAAACAGTCGAGCGAACAAAAGATGAAGACGCTAGAATGTTTCAGAGACATAACATTAACATCGATTTCGAAGTTCTTGTTCAAGTAAAAGAAACTATGGTTGATGTTTCATCAAATTGTATGGAGTTAGCACTGAAGGTATGCATTCATAAACAGTTAAATTGAGTCTAAGTGATGAGAGACTGACTCTTTATGTTTTACAGGAGAGGAGAGAAGCGAATGAGGAAGCGAAAAACAGTGAAGAAAGCAAAATGAATCATATGAAAGCAGAGAGAGCTAAGAGGCTATGGAGGGCTTTTCAATTTGCTTTCAAAGTTTATACATTTGCAGGAGGTCATGATGAAAGAGCAGATAATTTAACAAGACAACTTGCACATGAGATTCAGACAGATCCTGATCAAACCGATTCATAGATCATGTCCTAAAAACCAAGAAAAGTTGGTTACAGTACTGAATTTTTCTGTGTCTCTAGTTTTGATTTTTGGACTAATGCAAAGAAACAGATGATGTTTTTTTTGTCATTTCCTATAAATATAATTACATGACATAGGAAGCAATCAAACAAAGATCTTTTAGTGAAGAAAGTCAACGCAGAGGCTGTTTCAGAGAAGAGAAGTTTCAAAAGAATCCATCAAAGTCAACGACTTTAAGAACAGTATCTTCCATGCTCTTGTCTGTATTGTCTCTAGAATCATCTTTTTCTGTATCTTCTTCAGTCATATCAATGTCTTCTTCTTCTTCTTCTTCTCTTTTTGCTCTTTCCTCTTCTTCTTGAGGTTTTTGAGTGGAGAAGGTTATTCTCTTAACTTCCTTTTCATCTTCTGTCTTACCATTTGAATCTGTGAACATAACATGATTGTGATTAGATCGATTGGAGTGAAATTTATCAGAAAATCTGACACACAAAGCACTAAACTTGAGTAGATTTGGGTTCATAACTCACCTATCTTTCTCTTTCCTAAAGAGGTTTTGTCTTCATCTTCTATATATTCTATATCTGGAATCTCTTCTTTGTTCACTTCCATGAAAGAAAAGCTTGAGAGTTCATAGAAATACATAAAAGATGCGTCTTTTGACATTTCGAGATAAACATATCTCTTTACACAAACAAACAAAAGCCTAGTGGCTTTTTCTATTAACGATCTCTTGTTTATGTTGTGACCAAAAAAAAAAGAACTCTTGTTTATGAAGTATATATAGAACCTTTGGTATAACGAACTTTCAAATTACTAATCCCGGTTAAGCTCAGTTTACTTTATGATGATTATTGTTTTAAATCTGTAATGATTTAAATAAAAACTATTGAATTAATCTTAATTTATGTTCATAATCCAATCATTTCCAATATTTTTAAGAAGATAAAGATTATTTTCCTTAGACTATTAAGCTCATGCCCACTCATCTGCTAATCAATCCTGATTTGGTTCAGTTATAGCTGATCTGGTTTAGTCCGGTCCGGTTCAAGGATTCTCGTTCTGTTAATTAATTTGTCAACATTGCTTTGCTTTCCATCTTCAATTACAGAGATTCTGCGACTTGATTGGCAATAAAAGAGGCAGATATAGTCATAATTTTTCAGACCACACTGGTTCTAAGTTGTGAAGTTACGAACCATTCTTTGATTTTGCCTCTAAAATTTACAATGCTTTGTAACAGTGTATTCTCGAAAATTAAGCAATAAACCTGAATCAAAACATGAAAAACCATTTAAAAAGAGGTCCATAAGCAAAATATGTGCAGAAGAGGTAAAAGCACGAGTCATCTAACAAATGCATGAGCCAAATCTGTACAAAACCAAAACAACCTGGTGCAGTGTGAAGCATACCGTCATCTTTAAGCTTTCCCAATTATGGTAAGAAACCCTGCAATATGAAAGAAACA
This sequence comes from Lepidium africanum, assembly GCA_900406405.1. NCBI lineage: Eukaryota > Viridiplantae > Streptophyta > Magnoliopsida > Brassicales > Brassicaceae > Lepidium > Lepidium africanum. The sequence continues at coordinate 5,121 of OVAX01003213.1, forward strand.
TGTACTAACTGTAAGGTCTTGAGATATAAACAACAACATATATCTGTCACCAAAGCAAATGAAGATAGATTTATACCTACGTTTACAAAACTTCACGCCAAACTAAGGTCAACTATAAAACTTCAAAAAGCAACCACCGTGTGAAAAAAAACAAGCTAGGCAGGCTGGTGCAGTGCTTCAAATGGTGGAGGATATCAAACCGGGTTAACGAAAGCTGCTTCAAGTTGGCCAGAGACAAGGGTATTACGTCAAGTAAAGCTCCCAAAACGTTGTAAACCTTCTTAGAACAGTTCATCTTCAACAAATCTAAAACCCTGAAAATTATGATGGAATCAGTCTTATTAATAGATGTCCTTAAAAGTAAATCACCAACATATAATAAAAAATCTGATTCATACCCAATTTTTGCTTCAAGCGGATTTTTTGCCGGAAAGGATGATAGAAATCTTTAGCCCTCTGCTAAAGGCTTCATTGAACAAGATCCTTGTTTGCATATTCTGTAAACCAGGCAACCATGAAAGGAATGCAACTGGAGCCATAACTATCAAACCAAAGAAGAGGTCATAAAGGCGAGCAACAGAGATTACTGTATCCCAAACCACTGTTGAAAACAGAAACGGTCTCAGTACTTGAGCTATGGAAATCAATCCCCATCCCGTAGGAACAAAAGCCATGAGACTTATCAATAAATCCACAACTGTAAGTTTGGTGAACTCCAGCATCAGCACAACCACAAGAACCGTTAAGACAATTACTAAGAACTGAATGAATCGGTATTTAATATGCTCCTTGACAGAAAATCTTTTCTGAGCATAGATTGTTATGATGTATATTGTAGAAATACCAATGATACATCCCCAAGAAATCAAGTACACACCAATGCTGCGATGCTCATCGGCAATGCGAAGATGGTACACAATACTGTACTGGAAAAAGAAGAACCGAAGATTAAGTATAATCTCAAGTAATTTTCCCCATACTCCGGTTGTTTTCAGATGCTCTTGTTCCTCATTCCACCAAGTATACCAACTTTGATCTGCTTTCGTAAACAATCCACCTCTAGACCACAGCCAAGCAATGAAATCGTCAAAATCGTTCACTGTTTTTAGCCAATCGAAACCAGATGGGTTAAACAGAAATGGAGAAATAATCCAAGATGTAACAAGGAACCAGCTCGAAACTGTCATTAATATGTAAACAAGCGAACTCTTAGCCAATGGGCTATAAGCCGCATATACCAACAAGATAATTCCAAGCTCAATAGCCTTAATGAAATGAGTTCGAGCATACAATCTGTAGTTCTCCGCAAATTTCTTATGCTCCACCACAAAACCTCTTCCAGTGGCACGATACTTAGCTCCACCATGGAGTATAGTCCGACCAAAGTAATGTGTTCGAGTTCCCATGGAAAACGTGTAGAAAAATGATGCAAGCTGTAGCTGCATAGTTATGAAGTCCCAAACTGCTGGAAGAAATCCACGCTCCAGTGTATTTTCAAGAACCATTGGAAGTGCAGTGAAAAGTCCTAGCTGAATAATAAATTGCTGATTCAAGATTGCACCGAGAGCTCTATTGCTGCTACTCCTATCCTTTGCTATTTTCTCAACACCACTAAGTGCTAAATAAAGCCGACCCCACAAGAATGCATAAACAGTTAATACTATCAACATTGTGTTGAAGTAGTATCCAACTGTTGTGTAGAAGAAGGAGAGCATTCTAAAGAAGTCCAGCCTGTGACCTAATCTGTAAACATCTCTGCTCAATGCCTGCTCACCATTACCACTCGCTACCTTTCCTTCAAACATAGAGATCTGATTCAAACCCACATCCCTTCCTTTGCCAACCTGAATGTATTCATGGTGAGTCACGTTCCCACCTCTTAAAGTGCAATTGAATCCAGCAAATATGTCCTCACTGATATTTATAACTCTTGAGGCCTTGCTAATTCCACCCCGAGGCACAAACCAAAACCGATCAAATACATCTGGATGACCATAATGCATCCTCACTTTTAATGGGTTGGCAAGAACACGCTGTCCTAAGGTTACAAAACTTGTTTCCTGAGAAGACATGAACCATGCGAGTGAAGAAACTGAACCAGTGAAAACTTTCTCACGGACTCCAAGAATGGTAGGCTTCCTAAGGCCATACTTAAACTTGAATGATTCCAACAAGTTCCTCATTTTAAGCGCCTCCTCAAAATGGTTATCTTGATTCATATCAATGGTCTGAATCGCATCACCTCGTGTAAAAATTATAGCATGGTTCTGGTTTTCTGGTTTTCCTTCGCCAAGCTTCAAGGGGCCTGGCAGTCTGATTCGATAAATCTCCACCTCTTCCTCAAGTTCTCGATCATATTTCACAAGAACCGAGTAGTATTCAACCTCATTCCTTCCCAGGTCAACTTCATCAACGTATGCAATACGAAGGGCCTCGTGGTTTTTCATCAGAAACAGAATCTCCTCAGCCCTATGGTCCCCTTTTGCTTTATGTTGTCCATAAACTTGACATGCCACAACATATGTGAATTTCATCATTGCACTCGCATACTCAGACCCTTTAAGCAAATGAGTTATACCACTTTCCAATCTGCTAATTTCCTGAGAAGGTGTTGGTTGTAGTGTGTTATCCCCACCATCATTTGTGTAGTAAGAAGAACGATATGGCTCAGGAGCAACGTGAGTTCCCATCCTGATGTCCATCTCAGACGCAGAATCAAGAAAGGCAAGCTTCTTCAAGGCACTATAATAATACATCATCCCTCTCACTGTTCTGGACAACGTCTGTCCCCTATATGAAGCCCATAGGCGAAGATCTCTAACCTTCTTTAACCAAATCTCATTCTCATTTTCTGCTCCCTCTCTACGCATCCGCTCCACAAAATTCACCCATTCATCTTCATAAATTTTTTGAAGGTAGAATAGGGTGGAAATTCCATCCTCATTCTCAGCTCGGAGCATTTCTTGTCGATACATCACTTCCTCGTCATAGTAAGGAGTCAACACACTGAATGCCATCATTTTTTGTACACTGGGAGCTTGGGGCATGTTCATAAAGAGAGAGTTGCTGAAGAAAGCAAGACGCTCTCTGGCTTCAAGATTCTTGGGCACATTATGCATTGGATCTCTAGAAGTAAGAATTGTATGGATCCGCCTTATTTGCCTATAAAAGAAAACATCATTGATTGGAGGGAGATTAATGGCATTGACAAACAGCAATTCAGTATCTGCTCCCATACTAATGGGCGCCAAGCCAAGCTGCCTCAACTCCTGAATAGTCTTATTCTTACCTCTTCGAAAATCCCTTGTGCAGAGTTCATACAGAGCTTGCAATAAATTGACTATCCTGAATACCTTTTTCTCAGGGTCCATCAGACGCTCAAGAAGTGATATTAGCTTTCCATGAATCCGAAGTAGTACTGTCAGATCATATACCTCGAATACCTTTCCATATTCCACGTTTTCCTCAATCTCCGTAAACAACCTGTTCACTATGGATTCTTCCTCCGTGCCATTTTTAACAATTCTAAAAATCACATATTTGACGCTATCGAAAGCTTCCATAACCGCACAACGTCTGTACTCACTGCTAGAGATTTTGGACCAAAGCCAGCGATCAGGAAGGTCACAGAGCTCATTTGCCTGACTTAGAGCAAGAAGGAGCTCATTGCAAAGGAGGAAACACGGCCAACGGATAACCCGAATATTCCAACAATTAGGCGGCAACTCGAGTAGCTCAACCTCCCTGTCACTGATAAGGTCTTCCTCCCTAAATGTGATGACTATCTCATTCCAAATAAGGGCAAACCAAGTCGCATCAACTTGATTGGATTCGATCTTGTTGAAAGGCTGACCTATTCCATATCGCAATTTCAGCCTGTGAATAGCATCACGAACCCTCTTAAGCATTGTTGCTTGAGGGCTCAGAAGGTGCTCTTCAGGTTTAAGGTTGAACTGCATAGCACTTGAGAAAAACTGAAATCGAAGTCTCAACTGATCAATGTTCCTAATCTCCCCCAAGTGAGAAAACAAACCAATTGTTGCACCTACAAAGGATGAGTAGATTGAATACCAAATTTGCAAATCCATCAGGTAAATCAAAATAACAGGGAGCCAGAGCATCCCTACTGCTATCCTGTGAGTGCTACCAAAAAACTCATGCCACGTGTAAGGTGCATTCTTAAGGTTCAGTAATGCCCTAGTCGGATCAATTAGAGGCTTTATTTGGAAGTAGTAACTGAATATGAATTTAGAGGCCAACACAAAAATCCAGAAAGTTGTGTATTTAATATTGTCCAGCACGTTTTCCCTCATCCCACGACCAACAAATGTTTTGCTATAGAACCACCATGTCAGTACGTACACAACTCCAAGATTCAGTTCCTCAACCCAATTCCTTACCCAGGGAATGATGAACAGTACAAGAGCCAATAATTCAGGCGCAACGTACACTAAAACTATCTTGAGAAACGTGAATACCCTGTCGTTTGCAGCTTGAGACCATCGACCATCCGCATTTTTCTGGCTCCAAATCCTTGCGTAGAAAACCGAAAACAAAACTGTCCATGTCACAGCCACCACAAACTTCAAAATCAGCCTGACAAAAAGCCAGAAAGTTTCTCTGCCTACCAAGCTATACTGAGTACTAGCATCGAGTACAGACTGGAGAACTCTTAGGCCCGCCCAAGAAATGAAAAGAGTCAACAATGTAACCTACAAGTAAAAGAACAATTCATGTCTTTATATACCAACACACAACTCAATGTATGTAGATTAAAACAAAGGAAAAGTTTTTAAACCTCCACATCACGGTCTTGCCAAGGAAATCTAACATCACTGGTAGCAACAATAATAGCTGCCTGGAAGTAAAGAAGCAATAAAATCCATAACCTATCAAAGCTTCGATATATATTCCAGAATGATCTCTGCTCCACAAATCCTGTCTTCCCTACTCTACTGCTTTTAGGTGTAGTATCAAAGAAATTACTGGTGGAGTCAAGAGGCCATTTAAGGCTCTTCAAAGCTCTCTTTCTCCAGAAATACTCATTAATGTCGTCATAATTTCTCCAAGCAGAATGTGGCTTCGTCCCATTGTTGCTACTCTCAACCTCCGTCTTAATCGTCTTGTAAATCGGCATAACCACACTCTTGAGGAAGGCACAATGACCAGAGAAAGAAGGCCAATACGGCAATCCAGTCATATCATCGAAGTCTCCGTCGAGAACTTTGTTGAGTTCCATAGCCATGTGGTGAAAAATGTAGCAAAGACACTCCGGCATAAACCGAAGATTAGCTGATTCTCCCCAGATCAAGAGATACAAAGCTACATAGAGAAGCTCACGACGGAGATTCAAAAGATTATTGGTTTGATGACGGCTTTGAGTAGGCTTGATGACGTGGCACCTCACTCTGATGAACGAGCACCATTTAGTATAGTTACGAAGCAGCTTCTTCCGAAATTGACGGAGAACAATTGGATCAAGACCATCAGGATGAAGTGGCGGAGGATGGAGACGCATTTGGGAATTAGCTAAGTGAAGAACGAGATTCTCTCGCTGATTCCGTACGTTATCTCTTTGAAAGCCGAAGAGAAGACCTAACCAGTCCATCAAGTCCATGTTCGGTGTAAAATCAACAGACGGAGGTTTCGCAAGGTCTCCGACTACTCTAAGTGCCGCCGCCGCAGCTCGAACCTCCGGAAAACGCAACGACGGATGTTCCGTTAAAAAATCATGAATCGGAATGATGTTATATACCTCTTGTAACGGCGGTGGAGCACGATTACGTTCATTGGCGGTGGCCGGTGAATGCCTTTGCCTTCTCATCTCCGGCGAAAGGTTTCTTAACTTTGAATCTTTTTTCAAAATAATTTCATCTTTTTTTCTTGTGAGTTTCAAATACAGTCACGAAACGAAAACTGTGTATTGAGATAATTTAATGATATTACCCACAAAAAAAAGAATAAAGAATAAAAATGAGATAATAATGTATGTCTCCTCGAGCTATTGATCGTTCGATCTTTAAAGATTTTAATCGGACGGTTAATATACGGGTCCACGAAAGAGAGACGTGTAGGGTATTAAGGCACGTGCGAGTACGCGCGTGTCAGACACTCGAGACAAATCACTGAGATCGATAGAGAAACAAGACAAGAAAGCATTATATCCGTTATATTCTTGTTCTGATCGTGGGCTCCAAAACGACAACGTTTCGATGCGAACAAAATAAACTTTTTTAAAAAGGTATTTTAGTGTGGTGCTTATGAATGAAAGTGATGGCACTTTCGACTTTGTATATTTTAGTCTTTTAAGATAATAAACTAAAACATTTTAGTGGTATTTATTTTAGTGGTAGACGGTAAATTTATAAAAAGCAGATGTATTTGTATATTTTGGGATTGAATCTTATCACCTGTAGTATTTAGGAACTGAACTAATAGGCTGGCCAATTGTGGTCTAATATTGACAAAAAAAAAATTAAGAAACAAAAACTCTTTTGGCTTTTAGTCATGGTGCGATGATGTTTTGGAATACCATTAAAGTTTAATCAAAAAGGCGTTTAAGGAAAACAAATAAGAATCACGTTCTTAATCGTTGTGTTTAATTTTGATTTCTAAAGAAAGGATCTTTTTAGTAATCCACAATATCAAATCGTTGTGGTTAAGTTTGTATTCTTTCATGTGAATCTTTATAAAATTATAAAGTTATGCTCTTCCCTATGATTATTATTATATATATATTTTTTTTTTTTAAAGAATTTTCTTTTACCTATCTGGCATCCATATGCATTATTGTATGTGAGTACGTAGGAATCGTAACAATCAGCAAATTATTTAAGACAATCACATATGGAATCATGTCAGAATATACTTTTCGATAAAGCCTTGTCTGAATATGATAACAACTTTGAAATAAAAATGAATACTTTTATTTTACAGTTCTTGTTCTTTTTTTGATGAATTTCTTGTTTATTAATCAAAACTTTTTGGCTTATAACACGAATATTTTCAAGCTTTTTGCTTATAGTTTGTCTATCATAAGTGTTAAATAATATTCGTGGAGGATCTATACAGCATATTTTATTCATTCACCAACCGCATCACCACTTTAACCCAAAAAGGCATTATACCAACACTTCAGAGTTTTTCTATAATTCAGCTAATGATTTGGGCATCGACTGATTGGATTAAGGATTAAAAAGTTTTAAAAAGTAAATTTTTAGGATTAAGCTATATATTAGATTTTTTGTCGATTCAATTGTTATAAAATAAATTTAAATTATTACAATATACTATTTAGGTTTGTAATATCCAAATAAACAAAAAAATTAACAAGAAGTCAATAATACACGTATAAAGTAATGTATTTCTAAAACCGTATATATACACACAAAGAACCAAAGTAAAAACCACACAAAATAAACTAAACGTATCATCACCTTCCTTCTAAAATAGAGTTCCAAGATTGAAGAGAAGTAGACAAAGACTGAAGTCTGATCTGTTCTATTGTTGGATGTGACGAGCTTCCATACATGAACTCTCTCGAAATTCCACGAGATCCCATCTTCTTCAACATCCATGACTCAACATCTTCATTACTTTCTGCATCAAATATCTCAGCCTTATCACCTTCAAACACTTGAACCACTTGTCTCATCGACGGTCTTTTGCTTGGATCAGGATGTGCACAAAGCAAACCAAGTTGTAAAACTCTCTCAGCTTCATCAATGGCTTGTGTCATCATCATAAATGGATCAAGTGCATTAAGAATCTCACCTTTTTCCATTAATCCCCAAACCCAATCCATTAATGGTTTCTTCCCTTCTTCAATTGGTCTTCTTCCACACATTACTTCAAGTACTAGTATCCCATAAGCAAATACATCGGTTTGTGTCGATGCACGTCCTGTCTTAACCACTTCAGGAGCTAAATAACCAGCTGTACCAACTACTCTCGTGGTCCTAGCCGCTTGTTCATGTCCATGAACTCGAGCTAACCCGAAATCACTTAGCCTTGGTATCATATCTCTATCAAGCAACACATTGCTCGCTTTAATGTCTCTATGTAAAACCTTAGAATCCCATCCTTCATGTAAATACAATATCCCTGAAGCTACACCTTTCAAAATCTGGATCCTATCTTCGCAACTAAGCCTTGTTTTCTCCTCATCGTGTTCGAATATCCATTTGTCTAAACTTCCATTCTCCATGTAATCATAGATCAACATGAAACTACCAATCTCTTTCTTGCACCAACCTCTTAAAGTAACTAAATTCCGATGTTTTAGCCGCCCGAGACTCGATATCTCGGCTACAAACTCTCTCATACCATCACTAGTCTCCTGTGAAATCCGTTTAACCGCAACTTCTACAGTCCCTCCTTGTAACAAACCTTTATATACTTTCCCATTCCCACCAATACCAATCACATTCTTCTCATCAAATCCCTTAGTCCCGGATTCAATCTCTTCATACGGAATCCTATGAGGCCAATACTCCAATTCCCAATCCTCCATCAATGCTCTCTTCCTAGCTCTCTCTAGTCTCTTTCTCACCACAGCAAACAATAGCAAACCCACTAAAGCAACGATCAAGAAACAAACCAACACTAATACAGAAATAAACCATTTGGACTTAACAATTGAGTCCTTTGGTAAAACAAACGAAGGCAAACCAGTTGTGATCAAAGTCTCACCCAATGAGAAATTTGAGTTACTGAAACTCCAAGCTAATATCTTATGACTCTGAACTAATCTCCCTGTAGCTGCAGTGAATCCAACATACATCTCATCTTCAAAAACTTCAGAGAGATTCAAAGGCTTACTAAGTAGAGGAGTATTAGGTCTAATCTTACCAGCACGCTGCAAAGTAACATTAACCATAAAGTCTTTATAATCAATCCAAACTTGATAATTGTTTCCATCATTAAGCTTTAATGGCTTAAACACTTGATTCCCATCTTTTTGTTCCGACCAATAACCAGATGTATTAGAATACATTGACTTAAGAGAATTAACATCAATTCCAACATGATTAGCGTCAATATCATCGAATTCTTGATTAGCAAAAACATCAAACTCAACTCCAAAGATGTGATTACTAGGGTTACCATTGTTAGTCAAATTAAAGAGACCCAAATGTTGAGCAGAGCTTGACCCATTGATTCCAGTGAAAGGTGTGAAGAGGAAAACAATTCCATGACCAGGAAGTGTGTTTTTGTAAGGAGCCATGGTGAAGATAAAGGAAGTAGAGAAAGGTAAAACAGAGGAAGTTACTGGATCTTTCGTACGGATCATTTGGCTGTATAGAGCACGACCAGTTGCAAAAGATGTTTGATTGGTTAACGTTAGGATTTTGGATTCAATTCTTGCAATCCCAAAGAGGGAGACAAGAGAGGAAGAATCATTGAAGCCGTTGAAGATGAAATCAACGGCTGAAATTGGGTTCAGAGAGATAAGAGAAAGGGTAAGAAGGAAAAGAAGTTTCATGGTAGAGGAAGAGGAAGAAGAAGACGAAGCAAAGCGTAAGGGTTGTTTTCATATTTGGAGATTTTCCATTAATAAAAGGGTTAAGAAAGCTCGAGGCAATTAAGACAGTTGTTGAAAGAGAAAGGTGGAAGGTTGAGAACAACTTTTTATAAAAGAAAATTCTCTGTTTCCTGTTTTTTGGGTCAAAGTTTATGACTTTTGTTGGGATTTGGGTCTGTACTTTAGACTTTATACTTTTGGTCGCGTCACATATACATACGTATTTAATGTCTCGAGTTACTGTAATTAACATAGCAGAGGAAGAAGATGCTTTGATTAATTGAAAGATTGTGGGGATTGACAAAAATAAGCTTTGACCAATAATAACAATGTCGAGGACAGGTGAAGTTGAAAATTTTCACGCAGGTTTGAGATTCTCTATTCTTTAGCTACTGCCTTTTTCTGGTCAAAGTTTATGACTTTTGTGAATTTGGGATTTGGGTTTGCAATTTGTACTTGTACTCTTGTTGTTATATAAGTACAGATTTGGTACGGAGGAAAGACTTGAAGGTAAGCCACGTTTAATGTTAGTAGAAATATGACAAGTGAAGCTATTCGTCAAAAACATCTTACAAACAAAAATTTGTAAATTCTTTGTGGTTATAAGATTGTTTTCTCATTTAGTAAGACAAGTAATTAGAGAGCTTTGTCAAAAAAAATCTTTTTTTAAACTATGGTTGATAATTTTATTTTGTTTCAAACGTTTTGTATATTTTAAAAAAATTTTTAATAAAATTGATTTTTGTGACTTTTAGAATTCTACAATATCGTTATACATCATTCGTATCAAATTTATTGATGATCTGAGAGTGTCAACGCATATTAACAAAAATGTCAAATGAGATATTAATTTCATTTGTTATTGTAAAAGTAAAAGGAAAATAATTAAGAATAAAGAAGAAAATTGTATACAAAACATGAAATATTTAGTTAATTAAGCACAACCATTAATTTGAAACAAATTTTATTCCAAATTATCTATTTTTTGAAATGGAGTATTCAAATGATATATTAAATCGTTTTAAAAAAAAAAAACTATTTTTAATATGTGTGGTTGTAGCTTAAAAGCCCATATATATTGAAAGAAATATATATTGAAAGAAATGTAGTGCTTAGGTGTATTGAAACCAAAATTTTAGGTGATTTTGGTTTTTTATTAAAATTGTCTGTTATCCAACTAATTGTTATCTAATTAATGATTTTAAAATCACTTCTCAAATTCTGTGTTATTGACTTTGAAATTTCTACAAAATTACTTAACTAATACACAATCACTTATTATTGAATCAACAATTCATTAAAATCATATCAAATCTCTTGTTATTCAAAAGTTATTATAAAAATTTCTTTAATGTGATTTTGAGAGATTTTTGAACATTTTTTATTTGAAAAAAACAATATCTCAAAATCTCACCATCGAGGGTGAAATTTCAAAAATGAAAATAACCTCAGTATAATTAGAAAACGCCATTGTTGACTCTTCTTCGTTGTCCTTCTTCTCGGTAGCAACTGGAAGAGAACAAAAAATTTTACTTCCATATTATTTGATTTTTCTGCAAAAAAAAGAAAGAATAGAAAATTATAATCACCTCAATCAAACGTTGAAATTTCTTTCATACGTCACATACTACAATGGTGTTTATGTGTTACGGACTTGTATACAATCCAGTCTTAAGGAAGTGGAGAGATGTTTTACTTAGAAGGTAGTTTATCTATATCTAAAATCATACTGCATCAAGAAGAATCTAGCTATTTCTTTCTCAGAGTCATTCTATTCTACAATCCACTCACCAACTAAAATCTGTAAAGTTAGAGTAAGCTCACACATTAGCATTCACCAAACTTTTCATCTTATAAGGATTAAAGTTGTATCTGATTTATTAACTGATTCGACAATGAATATACGAAATCAGTTCTTTCTCTCTTAATCACATAGAATCACATTACTTTATAATCAAATCTTCTAAAATCACCATATGATTGTTTTAAAAAAAAAAACAAAAAAATCAACTTAAATCATTCCAAATCTCTTGAAAGCTCACTTAAATCTTTTCAAATCTATCAAAAACTAAATCCTATCAAATCTCTTACAATTCTACTTTCAATACACTCCCCTTAATTTCATTTGGAAAAGTTGTGGTTATTGATATGATTATATAGGCCATCATAGAATGACTAATACAATAGTAATAAATAAAACTAAGAATATCTAGTTTTAACAAAATAAATGCTTAACATTTATTTTGGGTGCATTAAAACACTATATGGGGGAGATTGATCGATAACAAATATTAAAAGTCGTAACTGAGTGATTTAGAAGATATGTCATATCATATAACTTAACATATGATCAAATAAAATATTTGTTATATTGTAAAGCATCAATTATTAACATTAATGATTTATCCATATGCCACCAACAGAATTTCTTTATAGTATAAACTGTTATAATATGTAAGACATCAAACAATATGTTAGATTTTCATGTCGTTTGATAATGTAAATCGAAGACTTTTTCTTTCATGTCATCTAAATCAAAGACTATATACATAACTAAATTTTTAATCACTTAACTCCAAATATTTCAAAAAAAAAAAATCATGTATGATAATGATGGTTGACATGTATAAAAATTCAAACTCATCTCGATATAGCTGCCATAATCTGAACTTTTAAGTCAAATTCACACTTGATCTATATTCCAAATTTCCAAAATAACTAGAGTTCTTGTTTTCTAATCGTTTGCTAGATCATCAAATATGTTAATGTAATCACGACCAAAAAAAAGAAAGAATATAGTAATGTAATGCTTAATCTAGTTTTATTTGAATAAAGACAATCTGTCAAATTCCACACTTCTATTTGTTTAAGCAAACTCGTCAATCGTCAAGTACCGAAAACGGCGAAATCTCAATTATTAAGTTCGTTGACTTTATCTTTACTTGTAGAAGAAGCGAAGTTAACATTGGTTTACAGACCAATCTTTTAGATATGTATTTTTTATAGCATTTACATTCCAAACACAATTTAATCTCTGAAGTATAGATATTCTTTTTCATTAAAACATTCATAATGGCTAGCTTAGCGACGATTGGGATAAAAACACTAAAACAATTGTTTGATTAAAAAAACAATAAAATTTTGGTCGCTCAACATTAAAATGATTCAATCATTAGAGCATTTACGAATTTACTATATTAAAAAAAAAAAAAATTGGGCCAAAGTCCACTTATTCATTGTCGTTACCTTGTATTTTGTATAATCATGATGACATATTCATAATTAATATCTTATGTTTATTGTCTTCATCTAGAGATATCACCGCTGCATTGTGAAGTCTAAATTCTCCCGTCGACGATGCCGTATGTGATTTCTCTACCATTGATAGAAGTATATTTTGCAACACTGCACAAAATTCTCTAGCGTCACATCCGAACAATTAATCGATATTTTTTTCCTAGAAAACTATACAAGATTAAAGAAATTGTTTCATAATGTATATATGTTTTATTATAGATTTATTGTAAACACTGTTACACCAAACTATTTCTCATATATTTATTCTATCCTAAAATAATTGATGTTTTAGGAAAAAATATGTATACCAAAATTATATGATATTTTCAGTTTTTAATACAAAGTTAATTATAATTTATATTTGTTTTAACAATTTGTATTTGTGGATTGATTATTAATTGGTTCATTATAGAGTAAAAATAAAAATAGCTTAAATTAGAGAACTGAAAAATTATATAATCTCTTAATCTGTATGCAAAAACCTTTAACATCAAAATTTTTGGGACTGAGGAAATATATCTTATCGGAAATAATGAGCTCACAACATAAAAGTTAACCAATTGATAATATCTTACGTAGACCCTATATTTTTTTGTCCATAATTGTGCAATTAGGCAGTTAAAATTGAGATAAACAAGATAAGTGTAAACAAATACGAAACGATATTTAATAGACATGTATGTATTATATACAAAGTTTAACATCCACACTCATCTCAACTCGTTCTGTTTGTTCCAGCTGGGTAGAGATACACTCATCTCAAATAAAAATTCACCTGCCTGAAATAAAATTCATATTTTGGACGTTATCTTATATCTACTTCTTAGTTAAGCTTAATTATTATCATATTTTAAGCTAGTTATTAAGAGAAGAAGTGTCACATAACAAAAAGAATGAGAAGAATAAAATGAGAAAATTTAGAAAAGTATGAAATAATATAAATATTTATTATAAATAATTTGGTTAATGTCTAAATTAGCGATCTTTCTTACCAGAATTCGATCCCAAATAATCCTATAATCATGTGATTGAAAGTATAATATAGATTAAGATTTGTTGATTCACTTGATAACGATAAAAAAATAGTTGGCACATTAACACATATTTTGTAAAACTAGGAGAAGTATCAATATTCTATTGTACATTCTACATTGTTACATAAAAAACATATTTTCTGATAAGCTTATTAGCCGTGGCTGAAAGCGTATGTAAGAATAAACTAATAAAGAGTGTCAATACATTTGAAAAGAGTTATGATACATGCTTTGTTTAAATTTTTTGTGGGATATTTTTTCAAATGACCCATTAACTTTGGTCAATTAAAAAACTAACCCATGTTTTTTTCTTTCCAAAAGTTAGTCCAATTTAACCTTAAGTGATATAATATTTACAACTATTGTCATTATGTAATTATTTATTTATTTTGTTTTAAAACATAAAAACGTAAAAAGACCCAAATAGACATGAAACTCCTAAGTATTTTCGAAAATGCCATTTTTTTCTATTTTCTCAACCACCATTAACACCAAACTTCAAGCTCTAAATGAACATCCAACTACCTAATTTTCAACATAACCTTCTTCATTTCTCTTACCCACCTCACAATCTTCCATTCCCTCTACATTTCTTTCCATAAAACTCTTTAATTTTCATTTTCAAATTTTATAAATTCTTAAATCTTAAATTTTTTTGGTGCTTTTGGATGCTAAAAGACCATATTTAAGGTAGTTTCGTCATTTTTGGCATTGAAATAAGGTAAACATGTTCTAAACTAAGATCTCCCAATTTTTTCTTTATTTTGAAAATTTACAGAGAGTAGACAAATACTTGAATTTTTATTTGTCCAACTTTTATCTGCAGTAAGCTCATTCATTAGTCAAGATAAATCTGAAAAAAACGAAGTTTGCAAACAAAAAATGAAGTCTGCAAGAAAGGATAATTGAAGTCTTCAAACAAAAAACGAAGTCTGCAAAGACAATTACGGAGTGCAAGAAAGAAAAAATGAAGTCTACACAAAGGAAAACGAATCTGTAAAAATAATTATAAAGTCTGCAAAAACAATTACAAAGTCTGCAAAAACAATTACGAAGTCTGCAAATACAAAATGAAGTATGTGAAAAGGAAAACGAAGTTTACAAATACAATTACAGAGTCTGCAAAAAAACAAAAAATGAAGTCTGCAAGAAAGGATAATCTAAGTCTGCAAACAAAAAATAAAGTCTGCAAAGACAATTACGAAGTGCAAAAAAGAAAAAATGAAGTCTACACAAAGGAAAATGAAGTCTACAAAAACAATTATGAAGTCTGCAAAAACAATTACGAAGTTTGCAAATACAAAATGAAGTATGTGAAAAGGAAAACGAAGTCTGCAAATACAATTACGGAGTCTGCAAAAAAGAAAAATGAAGTCTACACAAAGGAAAACAGAGTCTGCAGAAACTTTTGGGATTGGATCTGCTTCTAGAAGGAGGAAGATTCAGATCTGTAACAGAACAAAAAAAATCAATACTTTTAACACAATAAAACATGGATCTGTAACAAAACAAAAAAAAATTATATTTTTAACAAAACAAAACAAAGAAAGAAGACAAAGTACATATTGTGTGGAAGTCAAAGGAGGAGGAGACGACCGAGATAGAGGAGGAGATGGCGGATCTGGACCGAGAGAGTGGAGGAGAAAGCGGATCTGAAAAAAAAATACAAAACGTCAATCGCGAGAGAGAGAGAGGGAAAGAGAGAGAGAGAAAGAGAGAGAGAAGGACCAGATGCTGGCCGGAGACGGAGGAGGAGGCGACGGTGGTAGATCTGCAAGAAAAAAAGTGAATCGCTAGAGAGAGAGAAGGGGAGGAGGGACCAAAGTCACCACATTTTATAATTATATTCTGTAACAAAAAATATTAATTAAAATATTTTTCTTATTTTTTATTATAAAATATTTGATTATAATTCAGGTGCAGACTTCACCGGAAGTTTCCAACGCAGACTTCACCGGAAGTCTCCAATGCAGATTTCACAGGTAGTATACAATCATCGAGCAGACTTCACAAGAAGTCTACAATATACCCTAAACCCTAAACCTAATATTAACCACAAATGAAATATTTTCTCTTTAATACTCAATATCTTATTAAAATTTATAACAAAAACATTAAACTTTCATAATACATTCTTAATAAATTATGCATTTCAAATATAAGAATTACAAATTCTATATAACTACCAACATATGTTTATAAACCCTAAACCATAACATATTGGTTTGTGAACTATTTGGTCTTTGTTGATTTAATAAAACTACGTTTGGTGAAATTTTATTTTTCATGTTTCAACANAAACCATAACATATTGGTTTGTGAACTATTTGGTCTTTGTTGATTTAATAAAACTACGTTTGGTGAAATTTTATTTTTCATGTTTCAACAACAAAAAAATTAATAAAAATATTTTTCTTATCTTTTATTATTAAATATTTGATTATAATTCAGGTGCAGACATTACCGGAAATCTACAATGCATACTTCACGGGTATTCTACAATCATCAAGCAGACTTCATAAGAAGTCTACAATATATCCTAAACCCTAAATCTAATATTAAACCACAAATCAAATATTTCCTTTTTAATACTCAATATCTTATTAAAACTTA
>OVAX01003214.1:6930-21549 GCA_900406405.1 Lepidium africanum
AAATCAAAATCAAAATCAAAATCAAAATCAAAATCAAAATCAAAATCAAAATCAAAATCAAAATCAAAATCTCTCACCAATTAAAATTTGAATCCAACGTCAGAATAAAAAGTTACAATTTAGATGAAGAGAAGATGAATTGACCACCACTTTTCTTTTTTTTTTCCTCAAAATTTTATTAAAACTTTATCCATAACGGGCCAAAATAACATATAATAAAACTAATAGCTAAACGAAATAGGCCCAACATAAGCCAAATGTTGAAAAACCCTAGGAGTTAGGGCAACGATCTGATGAACGCATCAATATGCAGATAGCGGCTAAAGCTGGCCGGCAAAACTCTGATTATGTGGCACCAGAAAATGAAGCCGAGAAACACTCGTCGTCTTTTCCTGAAAACAACTGAGGCATCTTCCTATTCAGATCCGAAACAAAGAAATTGTTGAACAGCGATCTCCATCTCCAATATACTCTATCGCCGTCGGATCCAAACTAATGGTCCGATCTTACTCATCGCTTCTCCTTGATGAAAGCGAAGAAGATTGACAAATCAAAGAAATGGGATAAGACATGATACTTTATTCCTAGTGATAATAGAAGCTCCGGGAAAGAGAACCACCACCTGCAAGAGAGAACCTACCGGCAAAAGCCAAAATTAATCGATACTTGCTATCGCGAGGAAACATAACTGAAAACTGAAACAGATAACGACAATATGTTGGAAGAGAAACCATAGAAAATAGAAAAATTTAATGACTGATAACTCTATATCATTCTCTCTAAAAAATTTAGATCTGGGAAGAGAGAAAAGAAGAGATAAACTCATCGGAGAAAAACCCTAAATTGGAAAAACCATCTCTCTAAAAAAGAGAATCCACTTTTCTTTGATCAAAACCAAAAGTTTTAGTGGAAATCGAAATTTAAGAGGCAAAAAAAAATCACATATTAGTGAAGTTTATCTTTTGATAAACAATGAAAAAGAAAATAGGAAAATGAGAGAGAAAGAAAATAGAAGATAAAAAACGTATCTTATATATTAAAGCGGGAGACATTTTCATTTAGACTATGTTTTAAATTTTGATAAAATTAATATATAGTTCATTTTGATAAAATTAATTTTGATAACAACCCTTAAAAATAGGTTTAAGTGATTTTGTTACAGATTTTTAAAAATTTAAATTTAATAAAAATTTAATAGATAAATCTATAAAACAATTGAAATCTTAATTAAAAACATATCAGTTACAAATTTGGTTATTAATTTTATTCCGGTTCGGATTTAGATTCGAATTCGGTTCACCTACTCTGATATTTTTGTTATTTTGGTTTAAAAAATATTTTTTTATTTTCCATATAGAGTTTGGTACGGTATAGATCGAGTTTGGGTTCGGGTGTTTTTACATAAAAATTAAAAATTTTAAAAATTTAATAGAAAAACTAAAGTTTGATTTTTTATTTGGTTCTGTTTCGGGTTTTGGTTTGGTTTTTCAAATACATAGATTTAGGACTCATTAAAGTATTTTGTCAGGGTTCGGTTCCTCTAATTTGGGTTGATTATGATTCGGTTGGACACCTAATTTTTGGCAGACCCAAATTTCTTTAATTTTAAAACATGCTGCCGAATTTTTCTGAGTCGAGTTCACTTATATGTATTGGGGAAAATGACATAACGTTGAACTCTTTTAGATCACCGGCTTCGGCTTAATAATATCTCCGATCATCGGGAAAAAAAAAATAATAATAATCGAGATGTGGAAAATGAACGAGCTCTTTTCCGGTGGCGGAGACGACGATGGGACAACCGATAACTTCCTTGATGATGGATCGGAGGGTCTCTGTTCTCTCTCCCCAACCCAGGTTCTCTCCGATGTCCATTCGCTTGGATTTTCTTCTTCTGTAATTGGTTCTCTATTAACTACCTGTTTCATTTCGCAGAGAATGTACGGATTCGCTGCTTCTTTGGCCACTGGTTTGCTGCTTATGTTTCTGGTAAAGTAATCAGCTAGACATTTTAATCTCTTTTAGTGTTTCATTCTTTCTCTTCCAATTTCATGGATTGAATTAGAGATTCGCGGTTAATTAGAATTCTGATAACTTGAAGTGATTAATGTTCTTAGAACACGTTCTGTGGATCGAAATAGTTTATATAGAAGTGATTGATATATTTTTTTTCTTTTGCTCAATTTCAATTTCATATTAATGTAGACTATCTAGAAGAAGTGATTCACATTATTCTCTGTTTCTTCTTTTACAGTCCATGATTGTTTTTGCTATTCCCATCAAATTTGCACTGCTCTTCACATTTGGAAATGTGCTTGCTATTGGAAGGTATGTTTTTTTTGCATGAATTTGGGATCGAGAACTTGCTGTTTGACTAACATTTGGATAGAGAGATTGCTTCATTGTTGGCTTCTACGTCTTGATATTGTTTAGGTAGAGATTGTTGTCTCAGAATTATGACAATCCAATTCATATACTTGAAGGCATTTTACAAATTTCCTTGTGCTTCCTCTGTGTTAGCTAACCAAAGTATTTCATAGCATTCTTACTTTCTTTCCCATTTTAGAGCTATAGATCTGTTCCTGTCTTTGTTTGCTAGCTTGTCTAAATACAATTGAAACTTCTTTTATTCATCGGCAAGAACCTGATGACATTGTCTGACATCTGAAAGAATCTTTGTAATGTCTATTTCCTCCACATTGTTATTCTTTTGAAAACCATAAGAGATCAATGTTTCTTTGGCAGCACAGCCTTCCTCATGGGCATTGAGCAACAGATGAATATGATGTTGGACCCTGTTCGTTTCTATGCTACATCTATTTACATCGGATGTGTTGTTGTTGCACTCATTTGTGCTCTTTTGGTATGTTCTTGCTCTCTCATACAACAACCATAATTAATGTTTAGAGTAAGTGCAACATCCAATCTGAGTAATGTCCAAATCTGCAATATTTCTGTCCCCCACTATTTGTCAGCTTGAAATTTCAGTCTGTTTAAAATCACACTCTCATCTTTTGTAGATCCACAGCAAGCTTTTAACGGTCATTGCCATCTTATGTGAGACTGGTGCACTGATCTGGTAAGTTCAATGCCCAGAACACGGTTTGTTCCTACAAAGATTGGAAGACTCTGTAGCCTTATCTAATCTGGACATCTTCTTATACACATCATAATGACAGGTACAGCCTCAGTTATATTCCATTTGCACGAAGAATGGTCTCTGAAATCATGATTCGTCTCTGCGATACCGAGCTATAATCAATCAATTGGCACATAAATTTTTTTACTGGCCTCAAAAACTTGAGTACTAGTTCTTTTTAAACAGATCTAGTTTTGGCTTTTTCTGTATTAATCCAGTGTTTGCATGAATCAGAACTATCGCAGTTTGAGTTTCTTTTCTTGGGGTCTTGAAGCTCGTGTGTGTATTTTTTTGCTGTTTCAATCTCTTTTGCTACTTGAGTCTCTCGACCATCGTTTGATCAAATACAAAGATTCTTTTTCAAATAACATTTTGCCATTCTGGAGTTGTCAATTTCGCAAGTAATATCTTTAACAAGAAAATATCTGAAATATTACAATGAATGCTATGAGACAACTCTATTTAGATTACATAATTATATTCGAAAATATTATTACAAAATTTGTTTATTCCTAATCCAACATGAAATGGAATAGCATATTGCTTACTCATGAGTCATGACCCATGAGTTTGTTGTCTGCCACAACAATAACGTTGCATCATCAATGACACAATGGGTTACAACTATATTTGGCTGGTAAGTGATATGAGAATAATAAGAATTATGAATGTAATCCGACATGGATTTGTTTAATATTTTTTTTTAACTGCACATATTCTTACCTAGTGTCTCACTTAAAAATTATGAAAGACAATAATGTAGAAGCCTTTACTTTTTTGGACCATGAGAAAAAACAATCATTCGTTACAAAAATCATCTTCTCAACATTATTAGTTTAGTTTCTTTCTTTACATATAGAAAAAAAAAAAAAACATAATAAACTTCACCAGCCGACCAGACAAAGAACCCCAAATGTCCTAAAGCCAAGATGTCAGATGCAACCACCCAACTGCAAGAAATTCGAAGTATCATTCAGAGTTGAGTAACCAAAATTGTTTCTTTTTGTTTTCATTTACCAAAGTGTTAGTCTAATAGATATCAATCTCACCATTATAGATTCGATTTCCTTGTCAGAGACAGGTGTGCGTTTAGGCTGCAGAGATGCTTTGCCTCCATCAGCAATGTTCTTTGGAGCTGCCGGAACATCTGAACTCGCCGTCACATTTTTCTTGCCGGCGGCGACAGATCCCTGCGCCGGTCCAGAACCTGAAACATGCATAAAGGAGTCGATAAGAACAAGAATAAAGGAGGTAGTGATGAGCAATTTGCATCTAGTAAAGCAAGAGCCAACGGATTTAAAATATAATAATGAAGAATCTGAGAACATAAAAGGTATAAGAAAAAAAAAAAAAATTGTTTGAAGATCTGAGGAACAAAGAAAAATGTTAACCTGATGATAAAGAGTGTCTCTGAGGAAATTTGATACGAGGAATTCTCTTCATTTTCTGCTTCTGATTCTTGAATTAATGGTGGCTTTGTTTTCGTTCTCAAACTTTTCTGTCCATAGAGAGAGTGAAACTCTTATCGTTATCCTGAACTCGATAGGCTAATGGGCCAAAATATTGGTATTGGATGGGCTTCTGTCAGAAAACATATATCAGAGATGGATAATTTAAGGATTTCTAACCTACTCTTCCAACTCTATAATAGAGTAAAATTATCTCTAACTCCACTCTATATCTCACTCTATAATAGAGTAATAAATAATATTATTCTATATTTAATGTTACATTATTTCTTACTTTATAATAGAGTTAAACTTTATTATATTTACAAAATAGTCTCTTAACTTTTAAATGTTATGATTATACATTTAGTTAATTGTACATAGACAAACTATTACACTTTAATGAAACATTGAATTGTAAATAATGTTTTTGTCAAGATACTGTAATCGTTACGTAGAGTTGCGAGATAGACAGCAGAGAGGGCGAGAGATACTGTAATTGTTTCTGTTGTGAGCTTAACCTTGGTGAAAGTGGATTCTGGAGTTCGACTCCGGCAAAAAATAAGATTCTGGTTTGTAATCCATACTCGTAAGAAGGTCTCTTTATTTTCTGCATTCTTTCAAATTAAAGCTCAAAGAAAAGCTATCAGATCTTTAAAATTACAGTCTATAACTATATTAATATTTTTTATCAACAAAAAAACTATATTAATATTTGAAATTTCGAAGATAAATAAAGCATTCTTGTCTATATATGAAAACTTTAAAGAATCACCATTTAGAATATGTTTGAAAACAAATGCTGGAAGCATTTGTAAACAGTGGATGAATGAGATTATTGGAATGGATGATTAGGGTAGTGTTTAGCATATGTGACATGACAACTGACACAGAGCCCAAAAAAATTGAGGGTCTTTTCTAAAAATATTTTGTTTGTTTTGGTCAAAATTTTGTTATTTTTTGTTTACATTATACAATTTTTTTGGGTAATTAAGTCATAGGTCCCAAGAGTTTCTTGTAAATCATAGGGTCCCAAATATTTTTAGTAAGTTATTGGACCGAAAATTTTTCTTAGTAAAATTTGGGTCTAAATTTTTTTTCTTCTAATAAAATTTAAGCTCAAAAATCTTTTCTTTTTTACTTTTAAGCCGGCTGTATAGGAATTATTTAACATCAGCAACACGGGACCTATAGTTTCTCCGAACCGGCACTGATGATCATTGATCCTCATAAGAAAATATGAACCTGAAGTTCATAGGATAATTTATCTATATGATATCAGAAATTGAATACCTCAAACACTATAGAAAGAGTAAATCTCATATTCCAGCTGAAAGCTCAAATAAAGATATATGTCTCTTAAGGATGACATACTGATAATGAGTCTATGACACGTCAGAAACATAAACATGATAGACTACTTTGGTTCCAAAGATAATATTCTCAACAAGAAAAAGAGCATACATATAAGAGAATGAATCTCCAGAAGAGAACATTGACATGATTTATATAATCATGTACCTGAATGAAATTATTGAGAATGATAAAGAGATCTCGATTAACTATATCATTACGAGAAGTCTGGAATCAAAGACAAAATCATTGTCGACAATAAATAAGATAGCACACAATATGATAAAAATAAAAATAAATGAGGATCATAAATCTCCACTCAATGTGGACAAGTGTAGAGAAATAATTACTGGCCACAAAATTAGAAAAGGCAATCAAGTATATATATGAAGCTCGTATGAAAAATTGAACTAGTAGTCCAAATATTAAGAGAGTATACGGAAACAACGAGCTCATAATATGTGGCAGTCCGTAAATGACTTGAATTGTGCATAAATATCATTATATAATCCCTATAGGATTAATGACATCGACATTATGTTTCCGGGAACCCTATTCAATCATAACTCCGAAAGAGTTATTAGAAATCAAACATCTAGTTATCCCATAAGATCCAAGATAGATTTCACATGAAATGTATATTAAATTGGTCATGAAATATCACATATGAGTAGTATTGATGGGCTAATGAGTCTTGCATATTATATAAATTTTGTGACTAACCTACTTGCAAGAAGCCCCGATGATTGTTTTGTTAGTTTTGCAGATCCATAATAATTATCATATCGGCATAAAGCTCGAGTGCAAACGAACCTGATACGTTTTTAAATACATCATTAAGGCGATCTTATGAAAAGAATCAAGAAGTGGATACCTATATCCGTTCAACAGATAATGCAACAATTTTATTTATAAAAGTGCTTCCTACTACAACATTTAGAAAACACGTTCATGGCATCGAGATGTGTCAACTACGGAATTTATGATATATGTTAGTTCATGGGAGATTATGTCACTGTACTCTTTTCTCTTATCATGGTTTTTATCTCACTGAGTTTTCCATGATAAAGTTTTTAACGAGGAAGTACATAATAGTAATGGATAATTAAGGGGAGTGCTATAAAATATATAGTAATTATCCATAAAATAATTTTAATATTTTATGGGATCATTATAAAAAGAAGATTTTTTTATACTTCAACTTATGTTTTAGGACATTTTCTACACCACTATAGAAAAGACCATGATTTTATGCATGAAATACCAAAATTGCCCTCATCTCTTTCTTTTTCATTTCATTTTTATTTTTTTGCCTTTCTTTCATTTAATATTATATAAAATTATCAAAATAATACCTTAAACCCCCTAGGAAGCCTAAACACAAGGGATAATATTTAAATTTCTATTGATTTAATCTTTTTATTCTCCAATTTTTTGATTATTTTCTTTTCTTTTTTTCTTCAAAATCTTTAAATTATGCATTTAAGAATATATGAAATTATCAAAACTAAAGCCTAACCCCTTAGGAAGCCTAAATACAATGGAAAGTATTAAAATTTCTTTTGATTTCATATGTTTCTTCTCCAATTTTTCAATTTTTCAATTTTTTCTTTTTTTCAAAATATTCAAATTCAATGCATTTAATAATATATGAAATTATCAAACCAAACCCTAAACTCCTTAGGAAACCTAAACCCTTGGAAAAGTATTAAAATTTCTTGTGATTTCATCTTCTTTTTTCCTAGATTTTGTTTTTCTTCTTGTCCAAAATCTTCAAATTCAATACATTTAAAAATATATAAAACTAAGCTCTAAACCCTTTTGGAAGTCTAAACTCAAGGAAAAATATTAAAATTGAGAAATCATATTTAAAAAAAATATAAGATTCATCAATAACAGAAATGAAGAAGATGAGGGCAAGATGAACTTTCAATTGACAAAAGTGATGATCTTTTTTTATAGTGACATTCTCATCAAAATCAATAGTAATGATGGCATTCCCATAATTCATTCATATTTTATTTATTTCATCGCCATAAGTTTTACCGACCTAATGTAATATATATATGAGTAGCTCTCCTCATGTAAATATATAGAAGTGAAGAGAAGGAAAAGATTCTTACTCTCATATAAACATATAATAATATAATATAAAGAGAGGTATTTCATAACAAAAACATGTTATATTTAATTAGTTTGTTTGCTTGATTTTGCTTTTTATTAGTTTTCAAACTTTTTAGTATCTTACACGTTTGTTCTTATGAGTTTGTCAATGTTGTTCGTTTCCAATATTTGACAATTATTGTAGTCAAATTGTTTGTTTAATTTTTTTAATCAAAATTTTGTTCCTTTCCAATATTTGACAATTTTTATAGCCAAATTTTTTTGTTTGTTTAATTTTTTTAAAAAAAATTTGGATCTTTTCCAATATTTGACAATTATTGTAGTCAAATTCTTTTGTTTTGTATAATTTTTTGAATCAAGATATTGTTCTTTTCCAAAATTTGACAATTATTGTAGTCAAATTCTTTTGTTTGTATAAATTTTTGAATCAAAATTTTATTCTTTTCCAATATTTGATAATTATTGTAGTAAAATTCTTTTGTATGTTTAACTTTTTGAATCAAAATTCTGTTTATAGTAAAAGACTATCTTTCCATGGAAATTGGTAGTAAAACATTGTACAAAATAATATGAATAATTTAATGTTTGATGTTAATGGATGGACCTTCTCGATCCATTACCATAAACAGAACTAGAAAGAGGAAGCAAAGATGGGTCTTATCAACTTGCTGGTCCATAAGCAAGAAAAAAAAAAGTATGGGGATTGAATCTAACGCGTTACCAAAAAAATAAACTTATTCCGACGAATCTAAAAGGATATTCTGTGCATTGAATGCGCGATTAAATCCTGCTCAATGTAGAGAAAATAAAGAAGTCATGACGTCGAAAGCCCTACAAGAAGAAACAATATATAAATAGAAGAAAATAATCAATAAGAAGGTCATCGACAATTATAGCAAAGATTGATACTCATAACAGAAACAACTAGTATTGTATCGAAAATCAGTTCAACTCTCAACGAATAAGATTGTTATTTTATTTGTTGAATCTTTAATAAAACATTCTTTTTTGAATTGTTAGTTTTCTGTAGGTTACTCTCATTATCAAAATTCAACTGATTTTTCCATCATCTAAGAATGTCAATATTTTCAATAATTTGTGTGGTACATACCTTCTGGTCTCCTGTTCTATATAGTTACAAAACCATTAATTATGATGGACAACATATACAGTGTTTGTATCTGAATTAAAATCTCGTCTGCTTTGTCGACTTTTGTACATCTGAGAGATGATAACGAAATATGTGGACAATATAACTTACCAACTTATACTACAAAAAGTTCGGTCGTTAATGTCATTTTATTAACGTCACTTCGTCAACTGACTTTGGATGAAAATATTATAAATGAGCCAATAAGGCTACCTCTCAAGAGAGGAAACATGTTTAAATAAGAAGAGCCTATAAGAGGCAAAACTAGCCACATTCTGGAAGAAAACTTAGTTAATGAGATCCTAATCGATCTCTATCAAGGACATGATGTAACCAAAGGGGAGCTCTCATTGCTAGATATGATCTTAGTCGACCATCTTCAATGACACTTCCCTCGAGTTTCCGAGCTGCCACATTTTCTTGACTAGCCGACGATCGTATATGACAATGACGGAAGCCAGTCTTAAGCGCTTCAATATTCCGTATATAAACTTTAAATCGTGGCCACTTGGCTGGTGAATCAACGCATCCTTCAAACCACTACATTCCAAATCCAAAGTTATATTATCAAGATGAAGATCCGATAGACTTTGGATAGTCCATTGAAAACAGCGGAATTATGCTTCCAATTTAGTCTTTGTAGTAAGTAATGCATCACGATCATGAAACAAGACCTGTCCTTCATGGTCTCTAACTATCCATGCCACTCCAAACAGAGACATGTTTGATTTCCAAGCAATTGCAAAGTTGCACTTAACAGAGCCCGCATTAGGTCGGCTCCATCTCCCTTGCCGTAAAGCATCAGCCCGTGGGTCATTGTCTCTCGGATCACACTTGTTTGCCACCTTCCACTCTGCAGCTTCCTCCAGCGAAGAGGCTATAAGAAGGTCTATGTTTGCTTGTTTGTTTGTGAAAACATAGTTGTTCCTATGTTTCCACACATTCCAGAGAATCCAAGGAATAGCTTCTCTAATATCTGAGGCAAGAGAGTTACTACACATATGTATCATCATCAAATTGAAATAAGCTTCAAGAGATTTTGTGACGTTGCTTGGTATGGGAGGAATGTTGATCTTTCTCCAGATTTCTGCAGAAAAATCACATTCAAACAAAACATGGACAATTGTTTCTGGTTCCTTCTCACAAACCAAAAAAAGCTATGAATTTGGATTCCTCTTCTTCTCAAACAATCTGTGACAGCCAGCGCATTTGAAGCTACACACCACATAAAGAACTTTATCTTAGGTGCAATATTCATTTTCCAGATAGATTGTTTTAACCAATTTATCCGACCAATTTGCTAGACTATTTGATGAGGAATCCATTTTTAGCTTTGATTTTAACCAATTGCCGCTTTTAACCGTGTAACTTCCTTCTCTTGAATGTGCCCACAAAAACTGATCCGAAATATCTAACTGTGGCGAAATCTCATAGATCAATTTAACGTCCTCCGAACAAAACAAAGACTGTAGAAGCTCAATGTTCCAGCCACCAGATGGTAAGATTAATTCCGAGACTTTTTGGTCTGTATCAAAACTTACCAAAGGTCTATGAGGTGAACAAGGAGATGATTCCATGATCCATTTATCTAACCAAATACGTGAGTCTTGTCCATCACCAATCGCTCGCAGTAATCTTTCACAAGTAATTCTCGGCCGTGGAGTATACTACTTCAACTGACTTTAAATGTATTTTATAGATGCATTCCAAAGACGGGATTTAACGTCAGTTAACAAACGACTTAGTCTTTATATTTTTATTGGATCAGTTTATATTGGATCCTTTTATATTGGATCCTTTTATACAAAAAGGCCCATATTCATTTTGTTTTTTTTTTCTCCAACTAAAGTAAGCTTTATTAAACAAAGGGACAGTAATCGTTTATTACATTAAAAGTTAAGAAACTAGGACAATTATGATAAATGGACCAAGGTGGTGACAATAAAACTAGAGATCGTTTAGACAACATGTCTGCACAGGAATTGAATCGATATAAGCAATGTTGAAACTTAATCAGCTGAAACATAGAGCGCCAACTAGTCACTGTAGAAGTCAGTTGTTGAAGTCGATAATTAATTGGTCCACCTCCACTGACACATTAGGTAAGTGCATGATTATCACCTTCAAATATAACTGAGCGGTAGCCTAAACCCCATGTCATTTGTATCAAATAAGAGCACTACCTTCAGCTTCATCTACTGTAAACCGTCCTTGGAAAACTCATATTCCACAATGGAGAACCATACCATGATGATCTCGTATTATCCACCCCATACCTGAATGTCACTATAAACGGTGAACAACATCATAGTTACACTTTACACTACCGACAGGTGGCGGCTCCCAATGTTGTTGTGTACGATTTATCCCAGTAGGAACAAATCGTTAGGATCTCAAAGTCTCCCTAGCACACCATCTTCAACATCACTCCAAATATAGTGTACTAAATCACTGACTTGAATAGTCTTTTGACCATATATAAGAGTATTACGAGATTTCCAAAGATGCCAGAGAATCCAGAATGGAGCACACCTTAGAGTATTGTCCAAATTTTTGTTATCATATATATGGAACAGATGCTGCATTTTGGTCTCCAACGAGATTTTAGGATCAGTCAATATGGTGACAGGAAGACCAAGTGTTCACCAAACGGCAACCGCATAGCTACATGTAAAAAACTTGTGGTCTGTTGTTTCAAACGTTGTACAACAACGAAGACAATTAGCCGGAACAGAGAGGGAACGTAATTGGAGATTCTCCACTATCCCAATTGCTTTAGACAGCATTCGCTATAGAAAGTGCCGTAATTTAGGCGTTATATCAATGTTCCACAACGTCATAGTTAATTCAGGTGACTGCGTTAAGGGTGCTTCATGATCGTGTTGCCTGTGAAGTGGAGCTATGGCAACCATGTAGCCTGACTTTACTGTATAATTTCCATCAGGTCTGTAATTCCAAAGGTAAATATCCGGCGTAGGAATCAAAGGAGTATAGACTTTGTATATATGTGCACGATCCGATGGAGTGATGAATGAAGAAACCTTTCGATCATCCCAAAGCCT
Organism: Lepidium africanum; assembly: GCA_900406405.1. Taxonomy (NCBI): domain Eukaryota; kingdom Viridiplantae; phylum Streptophyta; class Magnoliopsida; order Brassicales; family Brassicaceae; genus Lepidium; species Lepidium africanum. The sequence continues at coordinate 19,207 of OVAX01003214.1, forward strand.
AGTACTAGCATCTCGGAGATAGGAGACTGATAAATCAAGGTTTACACACGGGTACAACACTGGCGGTCTTGGTGGGTCAAGTGGTAACCAATTATCTCATCCCAAACGTGTATCATCACTTGTCTAATACTAATATGGATTCCTAGCTTTCTTCAATAATTCCATACCATATTTCAATGACACCCAACCAAAAAAGAGTTGCGATCTTCGTGTAGGGTTAAATATTTACGTCGTTGGAAAATACTTGGCTTTGAGAACTCGGTACAGTAAGCTATCCGGTCATTTATGTAGTTTCCAGACATGATTAGCTAACAAAGCTTGATTGAATAGTTCCAATTTGCAGAAGCCCAATCCTCCATTGTGTTTAGGTTGACTCATCTTCTTCCATGATACCCAAGGGATTTTACGGCACCAATCGTGGATCCCCACCAGAAGCTCAATAGCTTGATCGATTGTGCGACATAAGCTACCCGGAAGTCAGAAGCAAGTCATAGAGTAAACAGGCATGGCGTACGACACCGCTTTGATCAATGTTTCCTTCCCAGCTTGAGATAAATATCATGTTTGCCATCCATTTAGTTTTGTAGTGATACTAGTTTCAACATACCAGAACAAATCACGTTTATTACGACCAAACTACTTTGGGAGACCCAAATACTTGCCACCACCTCCCACCTTTGCGATACCTAGAACCTCTTGTATACGTTCACGTGTGGAAGTATGGACTCTATTACCAAAAGTAATTGAAGTATAGATTCATTTTGTTAAATATTGCTGTTTTAATGATTTTGGTATAAAGAAAAAAAAAATTGTTTTTGTTTCAATTATTTTCTTTTGTATCGAAACACTTCATTGCTTGCTGATTTAGAAATCGTGAATTGATTCTTTCCAATTTCTAGGGTTTCTGGTGTAAACTTTTCACCAATTTAGGATTCTGATTCCGTCTCCGAAGACCTAATATGGAGTTTCATAACCATTTTCTGTGATAACTGCACATTGAACGTTCGTTCGATCAACACTGATTTTTTCAGTTTTTTTTATCTTCTCTTATTAAGCTTGATTGATTCTTATAGCTTAATTTTGTTTCTACTAGCTTAAAATTAAGGTCGATTGATTCTAATAGCTTGATTTATTAACATCGAATGTTTGTAAAAATTTGTGCTCGTGGAAAGGGATACGATCTCTACGTTTCTCTGCACTTCTCTGCATTTGTGATATTCTTCTATCATGTGTGTTTCTCTGCATTTATGTGTGTTTCTGTGAGTTTCTGTGCATAATGTGAATGCTTTTTAGAAAATATGAATATGTTTATGATTGTGGTTGGTGTTTGATTCTTCAGTGAATATATACACATTTCTATGTTTTATTCTACACCATCTTGGAGATGGTGTTTCTTGTCCTTTGGATGGATTTGAATGAATTTTCTAGGAAACCTTAATTGAATTTGTTTGCTTGTAGAACAATTTTGGAAATGGACAAGTCCTGAGTCTGATGAAGATCATGTTGAAGATCCGATTCTGAATCTGCTTGAAGATGTTTTTCCAAGTATTAATGATAGTCCTAGAGAGGATGGAAAGGATCATTCAAAGCAAAAGGAGACAATGAAGGATTTTTTATCAGACTGTAATGAAGCTCTTTATGAAGGATGTCAGTCTTTTAGCAAGTTATCATTCATGCTTAAGTTGTATCATATCAAGTGTATGTCTAGAATCAGTGACAAAGAAATGTCCATGATAATTGACCTCTTGAAAGATGCATTTGAGCATGCAAAGCTCCCAGATTCGTTCAATGATATGAAGAAGATTATTCGTAAGTTAGGATTTACATATGAGACCATTCATGTGTGTCCTAACAATTGCATGTTATATTGGGGAGATGATGCATCTAGACACACATGTAGAATTTGTGAAAGCTCAAGATGCATCTACACAAGTCAAGAAAGAATAAGAAGAAGAAGAAGAAGAAGAATAAACCACGCTTACAACGTTTCTTTATGTCATCAACAACGATTGAATCTATGAGGTGGCATCATAATTCTCAGAATGAAGATGGTAAGCTAAGGCATCCTAGAAATGGAAAGGCATGGAAAACATTTAACAACCAATTTCTAGAGTTTGCATCAGACCTAAGGAATATCAGGCTAGGTGATAAATGTGATTTTTGACAGTTCTTAAGCATAATTTTCATTCACATTTTACACCTTTTGCATCATTTATAATTAGTTTGTTAATTTTTAATCAACATTTTGCATATTTTATCTTTTAAGAGTCCTAGTTAGATTGAATTGCATATTGTTAGCATATTTGAGTCATTTTAGGTGAAATGGAGCCATACTTGGAGATT